>VOQK01012152.1:6438-25071 GCA_015052645.1 Benitochromis conjunctus
GAGCTATAAAATGTCCCCCTGTTCCCACTCTTGCAGATCCACTGGCCAGTGCCTGAACAAAGAAGAATGGAGTGCCTCGTGAGTGGGAAAGATGCCAATGTAAGTATGCGTGTTGAAAACACTCATACCAAAAGCAGGACTGCCCGAGTAAGGTTGTTTCCTTAAACTTGATAGCTTGAAAAAATAAAATATATCTTTTTTTTTTAAATAAATTACATTTAAAATCTACAATTCCTTCATCTGTTCCCATCGGTTTTAATGTGATGAACCTGTTAAATGGAGTTACCTGTGGAGTTGGGCTTGGCCCAGTAAAATTCTGGTTCCCTTGTGTCTAGCCAATGAGACAGGAATGGATTGGAGCAGAGAAGCCCAGAATCCTTCTTTATGCCAGCTTGGGTTCGGGAGCACAGCACTGCTGGCTGATAGTTTGATATATTACCCAAATACAAATAGAAGCACATTATTACTGGCAGATTTTTAAGTTTTAATAAGAATCAGTGAGCATTCGGTAAAGCAGCAGGAGGTCTGGCAGGAAAGACTAACTATGAACTGCTATTTAATTTACTTCAATGTCTGTGTTTCCAGGAGGAGTGTGCAAACTTCATTCGTCTAATTGAGCCATGGAACCGGACTTACCTGTACGTCTGTGGGACAGGAGCTTACAATCCGGTCTGCACCTTTGTCAACCGCGGACGCAAACCTCAGGTTAGAATCACAAAGAAATGCAGAGGCCGAGAAGTTGATCTTAGCAGCATAAAAAGCTTCCTCCATCTACATCATGAATGATATGGGTTGCCTTACTCTCCATCCACCCTACACTAAGCTCCCTTTATGATGATTTTGCTCCATCATTAAGCTTGCTTGTGGTACCCCATGTCCCCATATGGCAAAGCAGCCAGCACACCAGCCTCACCAGCACACAGCTGTTGTCCCCAGTGTGCTGTTAGAGCTACTCTGTTTAGTCTCAATCTTTAATGGGACCTCTTGAATTTCGTAAACCTAGCCAGGCTGCTACACTGCCGTACTCCTCTTTAACACCTCACTTTTCTTTAAATATCACACTTGCTCCCTAATTGTGACCAGGGGACTTTTATAAAAGGCAATAAATAAAAAGTAAATTTCCCGTTTGACTTTCCCTTGTGATCACAGAGAACTCGCAACAGCAAGCACAGCTTGCTCAAGCCCCTCGCTGCATACAGCTTGTTACTAATGAAGGGCTTCCACCCAGTCACTCACCTATCCTTTCACCCCTTCATGCATCCATCCAGGCCACCCGCCAGCCTCTACCATGTGAGATGCTGGGTAATTGCAAGTGGGAGCTCCCATTATGGGGTGCAAGTGGAATGTTCCAGTTCTAGTGCATTAATGAGAGGACTGTTATTTCCTCCGTCACACTGACAGGTCCAAATCATACACCCCTGAGCACCTTTCTCAGCTGGTCTGTGGAGTTAACCACAACTGTAAAAACAAGAGGGGATAAACTCTGCACCGACGCATGTACACACACATATCCTGACACACATACTGTAGGAACGCTTACTTTTGTCATTGTTAATTGAGATGGATCTCTATCAATTGATTTTACCATGGCAAGAAACATTCCTAAGATGGGCTTAAAGACTCGTAGCTAAATGTTTTGCCATGCCAGCAGATTTATGGGTGTGTGTGCAGCATACTGTGACAGCCTTTACTGACTAAACCACAGGATAGAGAACTCTTATTGTTGCCTTTTCCACCATCTGGTCCAATAAAGAAACCCGCATTCTCCGCACAGTCTCGCATCCACATTTCTTTATACTTTCCCTACGCGCTTGCATTATATTGATCTCAGGAGCTCAGGGTTTAGGGAGTTTCTCATCATGTCTGGAGGTCAGAACAGGCTCAAGCAATCTGCAGCAAGGTCATGAAAGGCCTTGATCCCTCGTCATCAGCAGTGTAACGCCGAGAATGTATTGCTTTTTCCTGTTTTAGACGTCCATGTATCTGCAGATGGCCCAAGCCAGAGGAAGGGCTAGCCGTGCAGCTGAACCCAGCGCGGTGCACGAGACACTCGGACTCAAGGTGCGATGCGGGCTCTGTCGGGACGAACCGTTTACCAGCAGCATGCTCCCTTTCTTTGTGTCTGTGCCCATTTTGTCGATACCATCTTTAACCTGGCCGTCGTTTGTTCATCTCTGTAACATTTGCCATGCATTCTTTTTCAGTCCCCGCACGATCTCGACATTTTTTGTGTAATTAGAAAATGCATTTCATTTCACGTCGCTTCGTTTTCTCCATATTTCATTCACATTTTGTTGTCTGTGCGCCCTGTCTTATTAGTCTTTGTCCTTTTGGTGCTTTGCATCTGTGTTAAATGCCACATTTTGCATGAGAGCTGGCTAATCAAGTGGAAATGGCTTATCAGGCTGTAAAAAAAAACAAAAAACAAAAGAGACAAGGCCCATGTTTAATTAAACAGGCTTTCGCTGCTGTCCAATGCATGACACGCTCATTTCTATTTAGCATTTATTTGGGGCTGTAAAGAGCAGATATCCGAATCATTCGTCTTCATCATATCAGACAATCGAGGGTGTCACACCCAGCAGTCCTTCACCCCAAAGAGCCCTCCGCCTTCTGTAGGAATGTTATTTAGGCTCTCCCACAGAGGCGACAGGACTAGTCAGCATCTGACCCACTCCCACAGCAGGCTCTGTTAGCTTAGAGCAAACACCAGCCATCTGTAGCCAACTAGCTATGGAGCTGAGGAAATAAAAGAGTCACATACTTCAACATGTCTTCACTGTTTGAGCTCTCCAAGCACTTTAAAACGCAGAGAGGGACTTTTGAAGGACAACAGGGCTTTATGTGAAGTGGGACACTTTGAAAGTGTTTCAACTGTTTTTTTTTTTTCTCTTCAGGCCGATTCTTTTTCTAATGTGTTTCAACCTTTTCTCAAGGGTCATATTTTATGGCAGGGTTGTAAAAACACATTCAGGGCACAGTTTCCCTCCGGTACACATAAATGTTTGTGACCGTTTTTCTTTTTTCTTTTCGCTCTCCAGCATGGCTTTGAGTAAGCTGCCAGCATCTAACTTATCGGCGCAAGTGGTGATTTTAATCAAAGATGATGTTAAGGGGTGCATGTATGATCTAGTGAAGGGAGTTTGGCACAGTGCTCCTAAATAAGTGCTGATGGACACCGACAGAGATGTCTTCATCTCGGCCTGCTCGGAGTAAAAAAATAGGGATTGGATGCGCTCTGGTTTTTTCGGCGGAGCTACAGGACATGTCATCGCATGCCACTGTTTCATTTGCCCCACTATCATACGCAAATTCCTGCTAATCACCTTTCAGTGCTTGCGTGCTGGGATGCCATGAGCAGTGAGCATCAGTCATCCAGCCTCCATCGCAGACTTGTTTTCACTTTGCTGGATTGCAGGTGTCAGCAGTCGACCTGCACACCCATAGGCACAGAGAAGCTGAGAGATATTTGGCATGCAGCTTATTACGCCGAGAGAAGCGGCACTGTTTTCTACAGTGGAGTGGCATGGAGATGGATTAGAAATCCATCACTATTCCTGCATGTGTTTTTCTCTGTATGAACATGCACTCATTATTTTGATACTTCATCCCCCATCAGGACCTATAGGTCCCGCAGGAGTCAGAGGCAGCACATATGCTGCCTCATTTTCCCTACACAAGGGACTCACAGTGACAAGATGGAGAGTGTTGAATTTATTGCCATCTCTGTATGATTTTTTTTTTTTCAATTTCAGGAAGAAATCTTCCATTTGGAGCCAGGCAAAGTAGAATCTGGGAAAGGAAAGTGCTCCTATGACCCAAAGCTCAACAGCGTGTCAGCTTTGATCAGTAAGTATCAGCTGGGTTTAGTCACATGGGATTGCAGGCACAGTCCAGTTCCTTCTAGCAACAGCAGTGTTGTCCCATATGGAGTCTTCATCTTTTCTCCCATTTCTCCTTATATGATCTTCTATGGGCTTATATTTGGAATACTTTGTATAGAGCTTTTTATTGTTAGTCAGTGATAACCACAAGGTCAGGTCAAGTGTCCTTGTCACTTTGCCTTTTTCCCACAGTTTAGCCGAATGAGCTGAATCACTAGGAATTTTTCCTTCTTAGGACTGCGATGAAGTCAATAATATGTGACTATTAATATTTGAATCCTCCACTGAGGAATTAGTGGCTTCAAATCTAAATACATTTTTTTCAAAAAAAAAAAAATAGTTATTGTATTTCCATTTGAAAAATAAAACTTAAAAAACTTAACTGACTTAATTTGGCAGTGTGCTGATACTTGGGATCAATGCCTCAAACACAGTCAGTGAAGCAAAATATCAACACAATGATTGTCTCCTCTGCTTTTTTTCACGTTTCGGCCATTAGATGATTTAAAATTTTTAGTGATGTTAGGTTTGGATGATATATCTTATCATCTGTTGTAGCACTCATGAAGCCAGTGTCCTCTGTTCCACTGCCCAAGGTCATTTAGTCAGGTCCAGGCATCACAGTTGCCACCAGTGAAAGACGATCTTCTCTCTGTGGTTCGAGACGGCGGGTGTAAATCACTGGCACTGCTTTCCCGCATTAGCGCAGTGCCAGCTGACCAGTATGGAACCAGTACTGTGATCCAAGATGGATTTACCTCCCACGTACACCAGTTAGCGTCATGCAAGGGACACTGTTGTTAGTGTTGATAAGGATTAAGAACCCTGTGCCACAACAAGAGATTCACCACTGACCGCTGATGCTCGATGCTCCACCACATTAGGCATCCTGTCATCCGTGGACATTTTAATGATATATCATCAATCTCCCTATAGTACTGCCAGGTACCATGACATTGAGTATAATGGTGGTACAACAGTGTGTCCTGTTCCTACTGTCTCCAATCTCCATCTCTGAGAGTCCTCAGAGGCACACCTGCTCTCCCACACAACAGCTGGAAGACCAGCACCTTTCCTCCCTGTGGCTTAAACACAGCTGTTTTTATGCATTTGCACAGACGGAAGTGCTCATATCTCATGTCTTTATGAAGTACATTTAATGGCTGTTTCAGGAAGTTTGAGTGCCATTGTTGGTATTTTTTGTGCTGTGTAATGACTTAGTTACTGTGTAACTGTGTACTTACACTGTATGGATCGGAGCGCAGAGTTATTACCCTGAAATAAGAGAAAATATAAATGTATTTAAAGTTTTAAAAATATATATTTTTTATAGTGGATCTGACCACCACACAGTTAAATTTAAGACAGTGCCAATTCTTGTTTATGTTGTTTGCATGCATCTGTTGTTAGTGGATCAGCAAGTGATTATTAATTTGCAGCTGAAAAAATCCCCAAGAAATATATTATATACTATATTATATATTTTTTAATAATGTTTGCTGAAAGCTGTAGAGCACATCAATTTTAGAGAATGAAAAAGACTTTTTGTAGTGGGCTGAGTTGCAAGTACCAAACAAGTGGCCCAAAAGTGTGTAAATGACAACTGATTTCTTAATTTTAAAATTTATTGAACACCTGCGCAGCTTTATCTCCTTCTTGTCATAAGCTAATTTTCTTTGACTTAATCCTTTAAGCAAGCACATTGTACTGGTACAAGAATACAAGCTACATGTAGTGTTTTAAAGCAGTGCAGCCCCAAAACACTGGCAGAACACAACACTGTTGTCATTAGGAGACAATGACAACAGTGCAGGCTTTCCTTGTTTATCAGCTTACATCAGCTTAATGTCAGTTGCTTACGTCTCAAGTTGCAACCGTGTCCTGACCACTCGCATGTGCAGATGATGACTTTGTTATGCTTAGCTTCTGTGTTGTGAAACTGAAGAGCATCATGATTTTTCTAAATATACTTTTTGAAATAAAAGCTGGTGGTTCGTGCCAAGGGTGGCGCTGGAATAATGTCAGAGTCGAGGAATCTCACGAAACTCAAGTGTTTTCTCTCTTTCTCAGATGGAGAACTGTACGCTGGGGTCTATGTTGACTTTATGGGAACAGACTCTGCCATTTTCCGTACTTTGGGGACAAAGACTGCCATGCGAACAGATCAGTACAACTCCAGATGGCTGAACGGTAACAGTCCTATTTAGCCTATAAATGATACACGAGGCTCTGGTCCAGGCCTTTTGTGCACAGCTTCTAATCGTGCTATCCAAACAAGGTTATAAAATATAGCTAAAATGTAAAGATTGCTGTTTTCTGAAGATGTTTAGAAAGCCTCAGCAAGTGATAAACAGGAAAGGCTGAAAGTTTAGAAAAGATCTCAAACCAGATGTTTTCCCCAGATCTCTGTCCACATAAACATCTCACCACTTCTTCTCCCCACAGACCCCACTTTTGTCCACATACACCTCATCCCAGACAGCGCGGAGAGAAATGATGACAAGCTGTATTTCTTCTTCCGAGAGAAGTCCTCTGAGATGGGCCAGACTCCTGTGACCCAGTCCCGTATTGGGCGCATCTGCCTGGTGTGTATGCACTGAGGAGCATTTTTTTCCACTGAGGTGTGATCCTGACGAAAAGAGAAACTGCAGCACGATTAATAAAAGGCTGGAGTCTCCCAATGAGAAGCACCCACTGTCTTTAAATGTGTATGGGCTAAAGACTAGTATTACCTCACGCTAACATGCTGGACTCCACATGTACCCTTCATGCCAACAATGGATCCCTCTGTATGTCAGATTGACCTCTGATCGAGGCTCTCCTTCTGCACTGATATTGTCACCAGTAGTCCTAAAACACAGGATGACAAGGCCTGGACACTGTGTCATCTTACTGAGCTGGTTGTGTTTACACATTAAACGTTCCTCTCTTGCAAGTTTGCGTGCACGTGTGAGCATAACAGCAGGAATATGAGAATGGCTAGGAGAAGGAAAATGTGCGCTTCAGTTGTTCACTGTTGTATTTATTTGGGGTCAGGTGCTGACCCGGCACACAAACACTCATCCCCCTCTCGGTGAGCTATGGAGACCCCAGCCCGTCACTCTTACTTCGCCACACATCTGGATGCTCTTTGCATTTCTTCGCACTGTGCATACCACCAAAACTGCACTTGGTTCATTTATGCTAGAGAGCATGAAATCATTTCAACTTCCCAAATGGGAAAGCACAAAGAGAGTGAAGGTTATGGCCACCCTTTCAAAAGAAAAAAAAAATTACTATAAAAAAGACAATTTCTTACAAAGTGTGACACATTCTCGAAAGATCCTGGTATGGATTCTGGCTTCACGCCATCGCAGATGGGAGAGGCTAAATAGGAGGAAACTGTGTTTACCTAACCCCATCAGCACCCCCCCTTAGCTTCCTGTCTTTGCAAACCAGAGACATGAATGTGTG
This sequence comes from Benitochromis conjunctus, assembly GCA_015052645.1. Classification (NCBI taxonomy): domain Eukaryota; kingdom Metazoa; phylum Chordata; class Actinopteri; order Cichliformes; family Cichlidae; genus Benitochromis; species Benitochromis conjunctus. The sequence goes on from VOQK01012152.1 coordinate 13,776, forward strand.
GGTGGCTCCACCTGGTTTTTTTTTTTTTAATCAGGAGGGGGTGGGGTGAGGGCTAATGAGGACGCAACTGACAGAGAAACTGTATTTTTGTGTCCACCCCACCTTTCCCAAAAAACAGAACGATGACGGAGGTCACTGCTGTCTGGTCAACAAGTGGAGCACCTTCCTGAAGGCCAGGCTAATCTGCTCTGTCCCCGGGGCCGATGGCATGGAGACACACTTCGACGAGCTCAGTGAGTACAAAGGACTGTAAACTCGCATCATGCTGTGTTTCTTTCCACTGTTTGTTGTTGATGTGGAAATGTGTAGGTTACATGGTGGGGGTGGGGTGATGTTTTATAGACTTCCTTGTCAATCAGATGTGCTGCAAGCTCCGCCAATTCCTCCTCTGTGGGCGGTGGTGCTCACTGTTTTTCTTTTTTTTTTCAGTTTACATCCTACGCATTTAGGGCTGCTAACCCACAGTTATTTTTATTAGCAATTAGTCTGCAGATTAGCGTCTCTATCAGCAGTGTAGTTGTGTGAATCAGAAAAACACATTTAAAAAAGTAAAAAAAAAAACATGTTTGGATCACCTTCCCAAATCTCGCAGAAGTCTTTTGGCACTTTTCAAGTAATATGAGGGAAGTCATTAACTCATGATCAAAATAGTGAGTGCACCTGATTTATTAAATCAACTTGTAATTGTTGTAATTGCTGTAATTACACACTGTAAAAATGAAATGTGTGTGTTTAAGTGTAGTTGTTGACACAGAAATTCCACTTAAAAAAAAAAAAAAGTTTTAAAAAAAGAAAGAAAAAAGTGAGCATTACTTACACATCCTCCCACAACTTCGGTTACACCCGACGTTTTGACAGAAGCCATGCCTCTTCTTTGTGCAGTTAATCATTTTGACAGTGGGTATTGAATGGCAAAGGAAAAAAATGGCGTGACTGGATTTATTTGAGACATGCTCATTTTCATTTTCTGTCATGTACAATCGCAACTGAAATATTGAGTAGACAATAGTTCTCTGCAGGGTTTGGTTCTATTGCAGCACCTGCCAAGAGTGCAAACACACCCACACACATCAGTCTTTGAACCATATGGTAGGCCCATTCACCATATTGTAATAGGACTGACACCCATAACCCCACCACTGTAGTTGTCATTTACTTTTGAGATTTTTTTTAAAGCAAAAGTAAGTGTGTGTGTGTGTGTGTGTGTGTGTGTGTGTGTGTGTGTGTGTGTGTGTGTGTGTGTGTGTGTGTGTGTGTGTGTGTGTGTGTGTGTGTGTGTGTGTGTGTGTGTGTGTGTGAGAGAGAGAGTGAGAGTGAGGAGGCGGCCTGATGCTGGACAGATGGGGTCACCGAGCAGGAATGTGTGTGACTGTGAGACTATTAGACTGTCTGAGGGAAACTCGTCCACTGTCTGTCACCACTGGTTGGAAATGAAGACAAAGACTGATAGGGGGCTTTTCTGCGTGCCCGCTGTTGCTTTGAACTAATTTTAAGAAAGATGATGTCAGGATAGGTTGTTTTTTTTTTCCTCTTCATTGCAGTCCTTGCTTTTATCTTCACCTGACTGCAGTTCAAAAAACCACCAACTTGTTTTTACTGGTGACATTTATTTTATACCTCTGAACAATTTGGAAAGTGACACTTGAAAACCCGGTGGCCTTTTTGTGTTGTGCAGCCTCTTCCCCACAAATCACAAGTGGGAATGAGCTGCCTCTGCAGTTACAAACAAGGCTTCTGTCTCTACCTAGTTCAGTCGGTGTTGACACAGACACTGTGCGTTGCAGAGCGGTTCTGTGAGAGAGCTGGGGAGCTGTCAGTGTTTGGCGCCGATGATGAATCTTGTGGATATTGCTTGAATAAGGCTGTAAATGTGTAATGGAACAGGCTGGTGAATGAACAAGGACGGGCATGCCAGAGTAGCCCAGAGAGAAGGAACGGCTACACAAAGCAAGCATCCCTGCCAAGGACTCGTAGAGGAGACAATAAATGGGACACAATTTTTTCATTCCAATGGCATCACATTTACTGTCTAGTTTGAATGTTTGAACAACTCTTTAGCTGGAGAGTTAGTCTTTGCAGACAAAAGTGGCAATTTTAGGATGTTAAGAGGGCCTTTAACTACTGAGCACAATGGATATCATTGGGAAAAACAACAAAATGTTCTCTTCTTAAAAGTTAGATGAGAACATTTGTGCAACTCTCATACCGGTCCAATAAATATGACATCCAGTTCTATAAGAGGCATCTTTTATACTGGTAAAAAATAAATATATATTAAAAAACAACAACAGGGAAAATAACTAGCCTGCCCAATTATCCACTTACTAGAACCACTAAATACTAAACTCATCCATTTTCTTCAGTTTTCATGGGTCGTGTACATCCTGTACACCTCTTATCTGGTGCAGGGCTAACACAGAGAGACACCTATTCACACTCACATTCACACCTACAGGCAACAGTTAACCTGACATGCACGTCTTTAGGCTGTGGGAGGAAGCTGGAGTACCAGGAGATAACTCCCGCATGCACAGAGAGAACATGTAGTGTCCATTCAGAAAGGCCCAGCACCCTCTTGCAGAGCTCAGCACATACATCTAAAAATCTCAAGTAAATGAATAAGACTATGACTATTACTATGAATAAAATAAAAATATTCAAACTCTGCCGCACAGCTCTTTTACTTAGGTGACTTCACTACAGATCCAGTTGCAGTCATATAATAAACTCAGATGAAAGACTCCTACAAACATCTGCAAGAAAGAAGGAAAAAAAAGCCACAGTTCATTCAGTCCCTGTTAACATTTTATCACATCCAGATTTTATTTATTACTGCTGGGCTGTATTACTAATCTCTTACACACAGGTTTGTGACTACAACATAAACATCTAAATAATGTCTTTTGTGCGCAGTGTGTTGTTTACTTACCCTTGTTGAGGCTACCTCTTGTTTGACATGGGATCTCATTGGGCCAAAAGTCTTTTTCCAAACATTCGCTATCATGTCGAATAAAAGAAGCACTGTAACTGAAAATGGTTTCAAGCCGGGACACGTCCTCAGTTCAGCTATATATCCTTGAGTGAGAAGACTCTTAACCCTGCCATTCTCTGAGTCTTTAAAATATGAATGTATAACTTATTATTACCCTGCGTAAGTACCGTTCCATTTACGGAGAACTTTTTTCAAACATCCAGATCAGCTGTTGTCTTTGATGTAGAACGTTTTGGCAAATCACGTCTGAGACCTTGGGAGTTTTTGCAGTTGGAACATATAACATTTTCTTTGCTCTGCACTTCAGTTTGTACCTAAATGACCCACGACGATCTAAAATAGTGTTAACCATTATAAAGCTTCTATGTTTTATATGAGCAATGTTTTAAAACACATTTCTTATCAATAGGTAGAGAGAAGAAAGGCCAGAGAGCAAGAGGAAAAGAGTGAAGGAGTAAGATATGCTAGAGAACAATAGTAATTGTTCACTCAAACAGAAAACCATTTTTTGGTTTTTGTTTTGTTTCTTTTTTAAATAAAATTGGATGCGTGATGGCTGAGATATTATTGCCAAACGAAAATAAAAAGAGCTGGTTGTGGTATGTGGATCTGTTCCTAGTTGTCATTAACATGCTACATTCCCCGGAGCAAACTCATCCCTGTCCTGTCAGACTAGCTTTTATTGCAAATCACGTAGCTCTTCTCCCCTGAAGCCTTGATCTGTTTTTAGCGACTGTATAGCTCTACTGTATGTTGGCCTCGGTGCTGTCTAGTCTACATGTGCACACACTTGCATATCGTTGCGTGACAGTAGAACAGCACCAGCTGGGTGTCACGACAAGGATCATCCGCTGTGTGACACCCGTGACGGCCCATCGTGCTGTGAACGCGCCAAAGCCGTGACCGTTCCCTGCTCTGCCTCTGGCAGCTGTGGAAGATGGCGTGGCGATGCGGGTGTGTGGACGGGTGTGAAACTGGTAGCCACTCAAGAAGAAGGGCAAAGTGCCCGCTATCTTTGAGCTGTATCCTTTTTCTCCTGAGATGAGTTCACAGCTGCACGCAGTCCCTAGAGGAAGACTGTACAGCCTCGCTAATGTGGACAGGACCAAAACCCTGCAGTTCAGATTCAAAGATAGCTTATCTCACCCATGTATCATTCTATCTGCATAGCAGTCTGACAGCTAATTTCTCATGCTGGTCTATATGGAACCGAGAGTGCATAAATCTTGACTGGTATAGCTTCTTCTATAGTTTGCCCTATCTTCTCCCACGCTCTAACAGCCACATTTGAAGCTTTTCTCCCTCCGTTTTACTCCTGGTCATTTTCAGCTAGGTTGGGAGTGCATTCTCTTTTTCAAACTGAAGGCCATGTCCTATTGTAGGCTGAATATGCCTCCTGGGACTGTTATTTAGGCCAGGTACTAAAGAGCAGAGAGGCTCGTCACTAATCATGCATTTACTTCCTCTATTTGTTGCTTTCAGAGGCCTGCAGTTGAACATCTATGATTTAAATACCTCTAAAACTGGCCTAAACGCATAATGTATGATGCAGTTCTCCTTTGGGAGAGAAGAGATATTTCCTTTCTCTAAAATTGGAAGATGTGAGCTATGGATGCTGGAAAAGGATAGAAAACCGTGTATAAATTTTACTGGGAAATCTCTCGGGGTTTAGCAATCCTCCAGTCTAGACTGTAGATAACCAGACTGTTTGCTTTCACAGCTTGACTTTAAATGCCTGTTTGGGGCTTGGATTGCTTCATATGAGATGATTAGGTGATAGGTTATAATATTGTGGTTGCTAAAGTTCTTTGAAGCTGTTAAAAGCTCACCCGGTTTTGTAAATAGTACACTGGATTCATTTCCTGCGTGTCACTTTATTTGATTATGCAAAGGCTGGATGTGTAAATGCATGCAATATAAGGTACCCGCACAGATTTTTTAGGTTTATGCAATAAAAAGATAACACATCATGTGCACTACTAACATGGATTTTATAGATGTCTTAATATCAACTGCTGTAGCCGAGCTTAAGCTGCTCAAATTTACACAAACACCTAATAATGCAGTTATGTATTTATATGACACAAGCTGGTTGGTTTCAAATCCTGTCGCATGTACTGTTTGCTTGAAAGTTCATCTTTTTTGGGCATCAGTCCTTCCAGGGAGGCGTCGCCCCCACTAGCTGAGAGTGATTGGACTGACTGAAACAACTGTAAATATTAGTAAAGAAGAGTGCTTGTGTTTTGCACTGACCTGACTTCTCTCTTTTTCCATCACAGGAGATGTTTACATACAACCAACACAGGATATAAAAAATCCTGTCATATATGGAGTCTTCTCCGTCTCTGGGTTAGTGCACCACACCAGATCCTGAGCAGGCTCTGTTTCTGCTTCTTTTCTAAGATACCCTTTTTTTGTCTTTGGCTCACTTTGTGTTTCCTCCACAGCTCTGTGTTCAAAGGCTCTGCAGTTTGTGTGTACTCTATGGCTGACATCCGGATGGTCTTCAATGGCCCCTTTGCCCACAAGGAGGGCCCTAATTACCAGTGGGTGGCCTACACTGGGAAGATACCCTACCCTCGACCCGGCACGGTGAGCCTCACCTCTCGCTGACCCCGCACATAAATCCCATGGCAAGCTGGCATAACAGGGACTTCTGTCTAACTTAAGAAACCACCCGAGCTAGATGCAAGCATCAGCATAAGCAAACTTAAAATATTACTGCAGGGCAGACTCTTCACCAGGCATTTTTTTATTTATTCACATCAGTTTTGGGACTTGTGGCACTCATGCAGAGACTGTTAACGTTTCCCTTCCAGTGCCCCGGAGGTACGTTCACCCCCAACATGAAGTCCACTAAGGACTATCCAGATGAAGTGATTAACTTTATGAGGAATCACCCTGCCATGCACAATGCCGTGTACCCAGTGCACAAGCGCCCCCTGGTGGTTCGGACCAACGTGGACTATGAGTTCACCACCATTGCAGTGGACCAGGTGACAGCTGCAGACGGCAACTATGAAGTGCTCTTCTTAGGAACTGGTGAGTGCTTTCAAAAAGTGCAATGATTTTATGTGTTAGAAATGATCCGTGGAGCCAGCTCTCCATTTGTGGGTCATTTGTAATGAATGTGTATAAATGAAGTCAGTCTGAACCCGCGACCCCTTTGATTAGAGTCAGGGAGTGGTGACTGACAGTGTCAGTGGGACGCTGAATAAAGGAGAACAGAATCCCCCAGCCCCCTGGAAATAAATCTCATGTAAGTGGAGGGTTTGGCTCCCCTGCAATCATTTATCATTAAGAGAAAAGCATTCTTCCCTTTTGTGCGTGAGTAGAACTTTAACCAATCAAAGGGTTTTTACCTCGCTGTCTTCTCATGAAGTAAACAACAGGAGATTTGTACCTGGAGGGCAGGGGTGGATCAGCACCCGGGGGGGGGGACAGAAAAGTCGGGAGGAAGGAGGGGGTACAGTGAGCATACCCATCACCTTAATCTTGCCCACTGGTGTCAGAGAGATTTGTCTGTGAGCCTTTAATAAGGCCCCTGTGTGACAGCCGCCACAGCTCAGTATGCTGCCTTTACATGTCATGTACAACGCCTCCTAACCAGTTTCTCTGCATCTGTGCATTATGAAGAAGAGACTAATGGGCCTGCGTGTGACGGCGGCCACTTTGGAGGAATGTGTGTCCTTTCAGCTGCTGTCAGAGGCAGCCTTTCAGTCCTGCACCGAGGCTCAGAGCAGAAGTCATAATAAATCTCAGGTATCCCCTCTCACAGGAACTCTTTGTGGGACATCTCACGCCACCCAAATGAATAGGTCGAGGCTAGAATGACGGGAACAGTTTGTCATGGCGGCAGCAGTCAGTATTCCAAGCAGAACAGAGATTCATGTCACTGAGTGAACCAAAGAGAGCCATGTGACAGGAGCCTGTTGATATTAGGATTATCTCCTGTTAAAGGTTGCTGAGAAAATAAAATGGCAATCCAAGGGCCCGTTTACAAGAGGCGGGGGTGTGAGGATGTCGGTGTGTAACTGACGTGTGTGTGTGTTGTGGTCCACAGACAAGGGAACGGTACAGAAAGTCATTGTGCTGCCTAGAGATGACCTTCAGACAGAGGAGCTGGTCCTGGAGGAAGTCGAGGTGTTCAAGGTCAGCTTTGATTGCTCTCTCTCTCTCTCTGTCACCCTCCCTTTTATTTCTGTTTTGCTCTGTGTGTCTGTTGTGCTTAAATCGACTGTAACACACTGTGCTCACCATTCTCGTTTTCTACATCAAGGTCCCCACTCCTATAACTACAATGAAGATCTCGTCCAAAAGGGTAAGCCTGCCTGCACTAACTGATTTTCCTAACCTTTGCTCACACAGAGAAATTAATGATGTGATTCGATAAAGGTCACAAGCTACATGCCTACAGCTGTATACCCGTTATTTTTTTTCCCCCCTCCCTCATAATTCATAGAGAAGCCATAAGTCTGGGAGACAATGAAGAAAGAAAAGACGGAAAAGACATTAAAAGCTCCGTCTTTTCTTTCAATATGACTCAGATACTTGGCTTCTTCTGCACATTATGACAAAAGTCTGTAGACAGAGTTAGGATTACACAAAGGCTGCCAGACTGATGAATGTCAACAGCTGATCATAAAATTATGATGGCAACCTGAGAGAGATGAGCTCAGCATTGCCCCCGATGAGCCAGGGACTGCTGCTGTTTTACTGCGAGGTGGATGCTCATCACATCCAGCTGGGTTTAGGTCTTTATGTCAAAGAAAATAAATGCAGTCAAAGTCACACAAATTCTGGTTCAACTCCGAGTGTCACAACTTTGATTTTAATGTTGGAATTTCAATAGCATTTACATTGAAGTGTAGATTATTAAATATAGAGCACTTTTAAAAAAAATACCTGATGTGTGTGATTTGCAGTATTGGCTGCTGCTTGCTCACTTCAGGTGTCCTATAAAAGTCTAAATGCCTCTCTTGCCCTCTTTCTTTCAACAGCAACAGCTGTATGTGTCATCTACAGTAGGGCTGACCCAGTTGCCTCTGCATCGCTGTGACATGTACGGTGAGGCCTGCGCCGACTGCTGTTTGGCCAGAGATCCTTACTGCGCCTGGGATGGCAAGTCCTGCTCCCGTTACTCCGCCTCACAGAAAAGGTAAGCACCAACAGCGCTGTTGGCATGAGCTAAGCTAACTTCATAACTAACTGACTGGCCTAACGTGTGTGTTGAGTGACACTCAGTTGAGATTGCCTGGATGGCTGAATGGCTGTTTCAGTGGAATTCCTAATCCGCTGTGTTCATGTCCTTGTGACTGATTACACTAATAAATCATCTTCTTTTAACAAGTAAAAACACACAACGCAGATGTTAAAGTAACATGACGATGGTTTGTGGTTATTTCAATGTGCACTGAGTTTTTCTGTATTGTCGAGCAGCTTTGAATGGCTTGCAGTTGCTTTATGATGTTTTTCTCTCCTTATTTGGCAATACTGGTCTGACCCATTTAGACGTAGCCGGAGGCAGGATGTCAAGTACGGGAACCCCATCCGCCAGTGCAGAGGCTTCAATTCCAAGAGTAAGACACGTGTTCCTACGCCTCCTGGGTTGCTTTTAGTTCATTAATAATTTGGTCAGTTGACATTTTGGCTCATTTTTGCTGCTAACTGTATAACTGTATCCTGGCACCTGTTAAAGTTAATACACAGACAGGATTTTCTTATCTAATTTGCCACAACTGAGATTTTGGTTCTACGGAGCTCATGGTAATGAGTATTTTGGTTGCCATGGAAATCTCTCTCTGTGCCCTGCAGCCAGTAAGAACACTTTGGAGATGGTGCAGTATGGGGTGGAGGGGAGCAGTACCTTCCTGGAGTGTCAGGCCCGCTCTCCACACGCTCTCATCAAATGGCACGTGCAGAGGGATAACAGTGACCGCAGGAAAGAGGTGAGCGGCCTAACAGTGTGTTTCTCAAAGTTTTGGTTATACAAGCAGATTATATTACAGGGTAGCGCACTCAAATACATAATTATCCATTTTTAATGTCACATAGACTTCCTGAAGCACTTCATTTGCTTGGATTTCCCTTCATTGGTAACACATGAGCATTTCCACAGATTTCCTTTTGGACATGCTCACCACAATGTTTAATTTCTTCACTTTGTTATTGTGGAGAAGAGGAGAGATTTATGGTGCAGTGTGACACATTTGAAAAATAACTGTAGTGTAATTTCCTCTTGATTATCTGTTAACATGATTAAGTGTTTTGGGCTCTGATTGAATGATGCCTGAGTTCTTGCACAGGCCTCCAGCTGTCCTGAGGCACAGAGGGAAGGACACATAAAGGGGAGCTGTGAAAAAAAGCTCTCTGTTGTGATATACAACCCTCAGTATCTAGTTAAAGTTTTATTGTGAAGCTATGTAATGTTGCTGCCTCTCTTTTATTGACTATTCTGTTGGATTGTATCTGTTCCCAAAAGCGGAGCAGTCTTTGCTGCTGGTGAGCAAAAAAAAAAAAAATGTCCCCTTATCCAATCAGATTTCTATATGTAGAGATACATAGAGATGTAGTTACAGTTCATTAGGAGTGGTTCATTCACAATTTTTGCTGGCTTTGTTTTCTTTTTACCTCATGACCAGGATTAATGGTGAGGACACCCTGATATAAAAATACAGACAGTGAAGCTCAGATCAAATGCTGGAACAAATAAATAGGATCAGCTTCACACATTCAGCCTGAAGTGCACAAGGGAGAATTGCAATTAATAACGCAATTAAATCAATAAGATAATATGTCTGTTGTATGTGATAGACTCAGCATATCATAAAGAATCATTTCCATCTGTTGCATTTTAAAGGATAAGACCTGTTTTTAAAAATATTTGATAAAAGCCTGTATTTAGTAATGCTGACAGTATCAAATACTCAGTTTTGCACTTATTAATCCCATGAAGATGAGTTTGCTGTTATTATGTGACACTGATTAGCACATTAATAGCACTCCCTCCAGCAGTCACACGGGTTTGGAGCAATAGATGGAGCTCAGATTGTTCGATATACTGATATGAACATACCTACTGTCTCCCATTGGTTTGGTTTTGAAGCCTTTCTAAGTTTGGCCTTTATGATTATTGTTATGAGCTAAGGCTAGCAGGCTTTGTTAGCAAAGTTTGTTAGCAGAGTATTGATTTTAATAAGTAACAGGCAAACATAGTACACAAGTTTTCCTTACCAAAGCCAGTGCATAGACTCATTTTTAATTGTAAGAACATTGTTTCAAAAGGCACCAACACCACAAATACACTCAAAAGATACAGTTTAATGACCTGAAGTAACTGAGGCGAAGCCTGGCAGACAGTTAACAGCCTAGTCTGCACCTGTAACTGAAAAAGACCCAGGTAATGGAAAACCTAAAGTTTTCAAAGAATGTTAATTTCATTTAATTTACATTGTTTTTAAAAAGCCAAGCTGTAAAGGCGACTCACTTTTGTAGACAACCTCAAGTGGCCACTAGAGGAACTGCACTTTTTGGCATGTTGCTGCTCCTACATATTAGACAATTAGACATGTAAGTAACACGAGGGAACGCCTGAATGGAAAAACATTAAGCTACAGCTTTTAACGATACAAAAGGATTATGACTACAAATGACACAATCTAGATGATGTTGGCCACATCTACTTACATAAATACAACCTCATTAAGATATATCTAGAATGAAGTAAATACACATGTATCTTTGCACAGGTTATCACACTACTTTTGCTAATAGACTGTTCTCCTTCCTTTGCAGATGCGCTCAGACGGTCGGATTTTGAAGACAGAACAAGGTCTGCTTGTGCGATCTCTGCAGCCCTCTGACTCTGGCTTGTACCAATGCACCGCCACAGAAAAGAACTTCAAACACACGCTGATCAAGCTGCAGCTGGTGGTGTTGTCAAGCCGGGCTGTCAACAATGCACTGGTGGAGGGCGGTGCAGGTTTGATGGCATCTTCTTTCCACACCGGCAGCACGCAGTGGACCCCCAGCGCAGGCCAGTACAAGGACCTGCTGACCATTCTGAGCCAGCCAGAGATGAGCCTGATTAATCAGTACTGCCAGGACTACTGGCAGTTTGGAGACCCGCTGCTGGGCCCCCTAAAGGCCAAAGACCTGAAAGAGCTCAAGGAGCAGAAGAAGCCCCGCAATCGCCGACATCACAGGGACGGGGAGGAGGAAAGGGAGCAGCAGGGAGTAGAGACATGAGGAGCCCGACTTTGTGTCTGAAGCACCCCCCCACCCCCCACCCCAAAACACAACCCT
>VOQK01012158.1:2225-21383 GCA_015052645.1 Benitochromis conjunctus
AAGGCAGAAGTCTTTCTCATTTTCCCCTGAGAAGCAGTATACCCCACCAGATGTCTTGGGAAAAGCTAGAAGTTGGAGGCACTTGAGGCGCTTGACTGCAGTTCTTTAGCTAAGCTGCGATCTAGCTGAATTCCCTGTTGATCAGCAAAAAACAGCAGGCAGCTCATAATAGCCACTCGCTGTCACTTCCCCTGCACAAAGTATAATTCAGTAGAGTCCACCACAGCTTGCTCGGAATCAGTGAGACATTATTAATGGGCCATCAGTCTCCTAACACATAATAACGTTGACATGAAGATGGACTTTGACTAAGATTTTCCCTGACAGCATGTCTAAATATGTGAGAAATATGGAAAGATAAGGGAGGCTTTTTCACTAAAAGAAAAGGTAGAAGGTATGCTGACTTTTAGAGGAGCTCACAGGCTTTGCTTCCCAGAGTGTGCAATTTGATGCATCACGCAGAGGATGAAATATCATTATCTGTATGACTGGCTCTTAGCTACTTTAAAGTAGTGGATTCAGAGCACTTAAATAAACATGCATATGCCATTTTTATCAAAAATATTCAGAGCACCACTCGTAACTCAGTTCTTGCGTGACAGAAGCTGCTCATGATGCTGAAGTCTGAAACTTTTAACCTGTATTTAATATTGGATAAAGTTTGCTCTGTAGTTGATGATGGATAACACACGGAACTCCAGTGTGGCACTAACCACATTTTTTACACAATACGTGAGCAATGTGACAGCTGGAAGACAACAGTGAAATCAGATTACCATGATAACACAATCTGTTCACTGCCGTGTGCTTGTGCTGTTTTTTTCTTATTAATTAGAAGATAACTGAAGCAAAAACAAACCCGTATTGTCACAACTGCATTGTCATCAAACTAATATTTGGCCAATTGTAGTACATTTTAATCATACAGACAGGTGCACATTTTAGGAAAAAAAACATTAACAACTTGTGAGGGTTGTCGTTTGTTCTGTGGGAGGCACTTGGTGGTATGAGCTGGGCCTGTTTAGCACCTTAGAAGGAAGGTCACTGTAAATCAGTGGTCACCTCTATCCTGTGATACAGCATTTCTATCCTAATGGGAGTGGTCTCTTCCAGGTTGTTAGTGGACCTATCTACAGTTCATGAAGGGCCAATGAAAGTACTGATGAGCATGAAAGTTTTGTGAATCGCTACCCAGTTGAACACTTATCATCAAAACACCTCTGCTTCGTCTTTTAGCTGTTCCCTTTAGGAGTAGCCACAGTAGATCATCAACCTCCATCTCATCCTATCTCCAGCGTCCTCCTCTGTCACACCGACCCTCTGCATGTCCATTTTCACAACATCCAGGAATCTTCCCTGTGGTCTTCTTCTTTTCCTCCTGGCTGGCATCTTCATATTCAGCATCCTTTGTCCAGTATATCCACTATCCCTCCTCAGCACATATCCCAACCATGTCAGCCTTGTCTAGATACCGTTGTGTCCAACATGCTTAACCTGAGCTATCCCTCTGTTATACTCATTTCTAATTTTGTCAATTTGGTCACTCCCAGTGAAAATATTAACATCTTCTCTCCAACTCTGCCACTGTCTGTCTCTTCTTCTGTCACAAACCACCACTGACACCCTCACTATGCCCAAACTTGAATCTTTACTTTTAGACCTGTCTTTTTCACATTCATGCACACAAAATGAGGAAAAAACTTTTGGGAGAATGTTGTTTCATCCCTCTGGGAACCTTCAAGTTGTGTTCTCTGCCACTCAATGGCTACCGGTCAGGTGGCAGTAAAACTTGAAAAACTGAAAACGTAACAACAATGTTTGCCTTCAAAGTATTAATTGTGCCTTATTGCTGAAGCTATTATATTTCAAAAAGCGCTACGGATTTTGGTTTCCAGTTTGCGTTGCACTTTTTACAGCTGCCAAGTGTTTGCAGACTAGTTGGTGTCATCCATGAATGATGACCCCAGCAATCTGCTGACAACCACAACAACTGCAAGGTTTTCAATGCAGCACGCTCCTTGCGACCAATTTCACAACCTCCAGAAACCATTTGTTAACCTGTTAAGGAAAACTAATTTTTTACCATTTACCAACATGTAAACTTAATAGGTCTTCATTACTTAGTTAAGTAACACGAATACACAAGTATTACCTACCACAAAACACCCTCCCCCTCCCATGCTAATATGTGCTTATACACCCCTTTAAACCAGTGTGCTCAGGTAGAACAAAAAAACAAAAACAAAACTGGAGGTAACCTTACTCTCATCACTCAGCTGCTGCAGTTCAGGATAAAAATCTTTTCAGAGAAGATGATGTGCAGAGACACATAGTCAGCCTTCAAAACAGCTCCCGCTGTGCACACTTGATTTTTCCTGCATACCCACTAAATATATAAAGTAAGAAAATCCTCAGTTAGATTTCAAAGCAGGCAAAAAGTGAGTAAAATCCACTTTTATATCTGTGTGCATTATGATGGTGCTTGAGCTAACGAGACAATCTTCATTCTTTCTTATTTGAAAAACACTCAGAAAAGGTCTTTTTCCACGGCACTTGCAGTTCTTGATACTCACCAAAGCATTTGTTCTTGCACCACTGTTCTTTTTTTTTTACCCCTTTTTGTGAGTGGAAAGCTGAGTGTGAAAAGCCTGGTTAACCTTACTCGGGGCCTTCGGGGATACTAGAGTGTTGTATGCTACATGTCAGAGGCTTAATGATGGCTCACAGTCAACCCAGCTTTCACTTTGCGAGTGCACGTGGACTGTCTGTGCACCTGTGTGGGTGTGTGTGTGTGATTATACATCTGAATGTGCCTCTGTGTGTTTCTTAGATCAAGGGTTAACTACACAGGGCATGATGTCAAAGGCAGGTCTTTGGTCGGTGAAAACACTGCCGAATTCACTCAGCAGTTACCATGGAGACAGCACTGCTAATTCTTGACAGCTCTGCCTCTGTTATCAGTGTTATCTACATTGATTTGGTCCCTGCTGCAAATTACCATTCAAGTGAAAGGCATTTTAAATTTAAAGACTATTATTCAACAAGTCAATTTTATTTATAAGTTTTAAGCTATAAATAAAATGTATTCAAAGTATTTGAGGAGGCTGCCTCAGAGAAAGGGTTTGCAGGAGGAAAACTATGGGGACAGATAGGGTCCATAGAGCATTAGATGGAAATCAAGGTTTAAGATTTGAAATCAGACCGGTATGAAAAGGAATGATTATGTAGAAATTTGTATGTCATTACAGGCATCTGATGTGGGTAAGGAGCCGATGAAGACAGAGCGGAAACTCATGTAATCTGGTTAAAATGGTCTAGTATTGGGTATTTTTTACTAGTTTTAGCTGCAGGATTCACAAGATAGCCCATTTCAGGCCTTACACTACAGCGTTGTGGCACGAAAAAACAAAAAATCTTTTCTGTTCATGACTAATTTTCAGTATTATACAGGCAATCTGATAATCACACACATTTCAGAGTTTTGGCTATTCAGACTTTAAAATAAAAAAATTCTTAAAAATCCTAAAAGTAACTACTCCTAGGGCAGTTGCATTGTTGTAGTTGGCAGTACTAGGTATCTTTTTATTTATGATTGATTTGAATGGTTTACTCACAGAAACTATGGTCTTAATACTAGTACTCTGACTGTGTTTCAGAGAATGTGAATTTTTAAATTTTTGTGCAAGGATGAAATGAGACATAGTCACAAGGACATGTAGACAGGAGCTGAAAATATCTTATCTTTAGCAAAGAAAGTCCTTATCACTGAGCATGATGAATCTGCTTCATAAACTTACAGATTTTGAGGGGAAAGGAGAGAAACTGGAGAGCTAAGCTGAACACAAACACAGTGCTGCCCATAAAGCTTCAGTGTAACTAGCTGAGCGTTCTCTGAGAATTTGTATCCATGTTTTCTTGGTAATTTCTGTGCTGTACTTACTCTTAGGGCTGTCACATGTTGTAATGCTATTTTATTCTGTCTGACATATTGCAAAACATAAGTGTAAGTATATTTCATTATACAATGTAACTAGGTAATGCAAAAAAACCCAAAATAGATTTTTAGATTGTCTCAAGTAGATTGTCTTTGGTGACTGTGTTTTTGTTGCAGATTAAATCAACTTGGCAAGGTAAGCTAGTTGCTCAAAGACATTTCTCAGCTTCAGTCTTTGACTTTAAGAGGAACAGCAGTTTTTACAGATTGGCAGGACTGATAATGTTTGCTGCATAACTCCAACATTAATGTTATGGTTTATCATTAGCCACAGCTGCTAGCTGCTACCCTAATGATAACTTCACAGATGGGTAATGTGGCTGGTGGATAATTGCTAATTCTTAAATGGCTAACGTTAATGTATGCACCAGCCAAGGTAAGTTTCATGGTAATTCAATTTTATTTTATTTTATTTATATAGTGCCAAATCACAACACCAGTTGCCTCAAGGAGCTTTATATTGTAAGGTGAAAACATTACAAAAATACAAAGAAAATAGAGAAAAACTCCAACAATCACATGACCCCCTATGACTGAGTGCTTGGCGACAGTGGGAAAGAAAAACTCCTTTTTAACAGGAAGAAACCTCCAGCAGAACCAGGCTCAGGGAGGGGCAGCCATCTGCCATGACTGATTCAGGTTAGGGGAGGAAGAAAAATGTTTAATACTTACTGTAAATGTTGTTGAAATAGGAGTTTTTCTGACTTCTTGAAATTCCTCGTAAAGTGTTGTTTAATGTTGTGAACGCACCTCTTGAGTCTGCAATGGTGCTCTGTGAAATTATGGGTCAACTGGTGGGGTGTTAGCATCAGGGCTGCCCGTGATTGTTTAACGGACACCAGAGGTTTGAAGTTTTAACAATCAGTACTTTTTTTTTTAAACAATCTTGAGGCTTTACTATTGCGCACCACTGAGGGTGAAATATGGTCACCAAATGGCAGTGAGAGGGGAATCTTTCCAGACATTTGCATGCTACGTCCAGAAGAACCACAATTGACAGAGGGCTGCAAGTAGTGGCTGCAAATGGCAGGTGTGTCTGTTCTTTCCATTAAGGTAAATTATTTTCTAGGCTTTTTAGTCACTTCATTCTTATTTTTCTTTTTATTTATTTGTTTACAAGTAAAATTGATATTAATGTGAGGGTTAGAGAGCTGACCTGTAGCAAAATGCTGAATGTTGAGCCCTTTCCTCTTTTAGTGACTGTGCAAACTTGTAGTTTTAAACACTTTAAAACTTTAAATCATATTTAGTAGTAATTTAGTAATTAAGCTATTTAGGCTTATGGTTTATAGGTAGATCAATATTTACAAATAACCAGTGATGGGAATAATGGCACTAAACGTAACAGCGTTACTAACGCCGTTATTTTTTTCAGTAATTAGTAATTTAACAAATTACTATTTTTCTCGTTACAACACTGTTACCATTACTAACAAGAAAATGCAGTGCGGATGCACGCGTTACTATTTTTCAACACACAGACGGTTGACTGTCTTCAGCTTACCAGGAGCTGGGGGGGAATCAATCGCAATCAAGTGTTGCTGATTGGCTGAGGAAGGATAAGGTGTCATGGTAATCCAATCACAATTGACCAATTTAAGATGATGTAGCAGGCCACGTAAAACCAGAGTTATGATAAAAAATATGATAAAAAAAAAAAAAGTTTTTTCCTGAATACTATCGTTTACTGCAGGGAGAAACTGTGTTTCCTAAGGAAAATGCTCGAAAGCACTCTCAAAAACAAAAAAACACGACCCTTTTCTTTTGGTGGAAAAATGCACGATGTCGACCAATCAAAAAATGATATGGCAACATGCGGCATTTGGTTGTTTAGAAAGAGGGAAGAGATTTAGGAGTGACAGAGGCGAGAGAGACAGCAAGTTTTGAGATGTGAGAGATTTGTGATGTACAGCATGTTTGGAGTGTGTAGTTAGTGTGTTGTGTAGTTAGTGTGTAGTGTAGTCGATAGTTTTGTTTTGTGTGTCAGAACAATGAGGCGACTGCTGAATGTCACAGGTGCAGCCAAAAAGCCACCAAAGGCAGACTGCAGTGTAAACGCTGTCTCAAAGCAGAAAACAGGAGGAGTGATACACCTCCTGCTTTTAGGCCTGCGGATATCACACTAGTGATGTTCTCCTTTATCTTATAGTGGACAGAAATGATTTTTTGGAGCGGCACATTAATTTTTGTGGCATCTTATTTGACGCAGAACACCTGATTGTTCTGTAAATAGTTTGAAATGGTTGGAATGGTCGCTGCATTTTTAGGTAAATAGCTGCATATAACTTTGTTGTTTGCAAAACTTGTGCATAGGTTTTTAAAATTTACAATTTATATTTGCATTTCAAGTTATGAAAATGATTAGTTAATGTTTGTGGTTGTTACTGTAAAAAAATGACTTTTTTTCTGCTCGGATCTTATGTTTTTTGTTTGATTGTAGATCAATTGTGTCAATACAGTATGTCAAAATGAAAAAAATAACACTAAATTGAAACATGTGAGGTTGTGCTGAAAAGAATGATACTAAACAAGGAAAGGTAAATAGTTTTTAAAGGTGAAATGTACAGGTAAAATCTAAAGTAGTCAAAAACAGCCTATTATACCCCGGACCCCAGAGGGTTTTTTAAAAGTAACGCAACTTTTCCTAGTAATTAGTTACTTTTATAATATTGTAACTCAGTTACTAGCGCAATTACTTTTTTGAAGAAGTAACTATAACTAATTACTTTTTTAAAGTAACTTGCCCAACACTGCAAATAACAGCATTGCCATTCGGTCTTTTCCTATAAGTTACAGGTTCCTACTGCATTTCTAATAGTTCCACCTTTTTAGTAATTAAAAATGTTATTAAAACAGTAGATAACCCTAACCCTACACAGTGAGTCATCAGTTAACCATATATGTCTGAGCAAGAGTGAAGTGAACAGGCACAGCCGGCTAGTAAGAGTGGCATTAGTAAGAATCATTTCACTGATTAGTATTTATCACACTGACTGGCAAGAGCAGCAATGTTTAAATGTCCCTAAGCAATGGTGTTGTAAATGAGAATCTAATAGTATATTTTAATATCGATTAGCATTTGAGTATATATTTTCTTGCCACCTCAACTTCCTATGATCTTAATCTAATCTGTAATGATCACATAATCTTAAGCTTGCTGTTTTAGGAAGAATATACTTTTTTTGCCTTTGAGGGAGATCGACACTGATGTGACAGTTACAGTGTGTTCTGGCAGGTACAAAAAGTGAATTTTAGCCTTGCCTTATTAGTGCATAAACCCTGGCATGTGTGTTTGGTGGAAGCTAAACCGCTTTCAGCCGCATCAGTCTCTCTCTATATATACTTGTTCTGCCACTGAAAGTTGTTTTGTTTTACCTGATTGCATGTTAAGTCCTTACATTTATAAACCTGGTTTCCTCATTTCTTTTAGGTACTGTACATTTTGTGCAACTCTTTTAAGGGTGTTTTTTTTCAACCCCATTTTTTAGAGTTTTTTCAGTCACTCATAGCACTCGTCTCATACTGTTTTCACAGTTTAACAGTTGCTTCAACTAAAGACATCAAAGGCAGTCAGCTGTCTTTGACCTTTATTACTAGTGCTTTTACTGCACAGCAGCATTCTTACATGCCCTGACACATGACATGTGGGATCCAATAGTAATAAGAAAAAGTTTTCTACAGATAAACTATTCATGCACATTTGATAGTCAAGAAAAAAGGATAGGGCCAAAAGCTCACATTTTTGATTCTCTTTCTCTGTTACCAGAAGTACTGAGATTCCTACAGTTATTAGACAAGAAACTCATTAAAAGTGGACAGTGAAAGTAACAGTCTTTTAAATTGAAGGGAATGAAAAATCTCTCAAACCCACCAAAATATTTTCTTATCTAAATTGAAGTACTCAAAGCTCAGCAAGACTGAACTGTGAAATGACAAACTCGGGACCTTTCATCTGATATTTAATTTGATTTGTTAGCTGTTTTTCACTCAGATCTTTCATTCCTATCAAAGAACTGAATAAAAGTGATCATTCCGATGCTTTGAGGACATGAGATCGCTTCTGCAGAGAAAATAAGATCTTTAGAGTGTTCTGCGGGCTTTGTGCTCTTTGTAAAATTGCCTTGTCAGATCACATTGAATTGCAAATCCAGTTGTTGTTTTTTTCTTTTGGTAGCAAGTTGCTAAATTATAAGTGGATAGTAATCCAATTGGAGTTTCCGACATTTCGTGATGTATATCTTACAGTAAGCTTGTATGCATTATAGCTGCTTTTGTTATTTACATGTTGTGTGATATGGGTTAAGACAATCAAGTTAGTATTCTGACACTAACTACAAAACATAAGTAATGCTCAAAACGCTTGAGCCAGCCCTCATTTCTTTATATTTTATTCTTAAGGAGACATATTCTCTTGTATTTTGTAAAAGTATTGATGAATAATAGCCACGATTTCTGGAGGTCTCTCGAAGTTTTTCTTTACACATTTGCTATTATTTCATTCTTTTTCAGTCCAGTCCTTGTACCTGAGCATTTTCAGAGGAATAACTTTTTTGTCTCTTAAACCTGTTAACACTGATCAATCAAGCATGAAAAAGCACTCCATTGAAGGGAATGAAAAACTAAAGAACCAATTTTAAATTGTATCTTCGGACACTTTGTTTCTAGCAGCCTGTTGCAAAAACACATTATATGTTCACATTTCCTTAACTAAAAAAAACAAAAAACAAATATGACACGGTTTGACAGGATTGCAATAATATTATTGCACCAACAAGGTGATTCCCAAAGAGCTATTAGCCAAAAACTCGGCATATCTCAGCATGGTGTGCAGTGTGTCCTTGAAAAAACTTTATAAGTGGAGGAAAAAAGCAAATGTGGCAGGCCTCAAACACAACAGACAAACCCTAAGTGACCCCAAGAAATCAAGGAAGGAATCCAGCAAAGACCTGACACAGGACCTGAGAGGTGCATCTGGCCCTGTAGTAAATCTGTCTACTGTGTGACACAGCATCATCAGAAAACTTAATGGAATGGTGGCTGTCAAGAGGCAATTCCTAAGGGAGGGAAACAGGGAGAAAAGCTCTGAGGTATCTGAAATTACACAAAAACTAGACTGCGGAAATGTAGTATCTACTGCCATCCATAAGGAAATGGCTTAAATCTTCATTTATGATCTGATACAATATGCCAATACAATAAAAGCATACATGGATGGAAAAATACAAACTGTTGTGCACCAGAACCTGGACATCAACATTATTGAGGCAGTAGTTGATCGTCTTGGCAGGGAAGCGAACAAAAGACATCCAGCTTCCAAAGAAAAGATTTGAAGGCCCTTCAAAAAGCCTGGAGAACTATTCCTGAAGAAATGATAAGAAATCTTGTCAAATAGAGTTCAGGCTGTGCTAAAGAATAAAGGTGGTCCAACCAAACATTGTCTTTCAAGCTCATTAGAATTGTACAAACTGTTTTTGCCTTATGTACTGTATTTCCATGTATGTTTGCACATGTTTAAATACATTTCAGAATCTATTTCCCACTTTTCTGGAAAATATAAAGAAATTAGGTATAGTTCAAAACTTCTGCACAGTAGTGTGGTTAAAGCTATCCAAAATGCCATTAACTTTGTCACCATTTCGTCAAAAATGCAAAGTGCTGGACAAAACTGAAATTGTTTTAATTGTAGATAAAAAGTTAGAGAATAGCCACAGTCAGTAGACATCATCCACCTGGGACCATAAATGTTTTTGCAGAATTTTTTGGCTGTTCATCTGTTGAGATATTTTAGTTTGGATCAAAGTTGCAAAGTAACCACTCTGCAGGCTGAGGCTGACTCCTTACAGCCATTAGTGAAAGATACCGTCTGCATGAATCCTCTAAGTTTCAAACTGTTTTACAACCAATAAAGTGTACCACTGCCCCACAGACCCTAAAGACCTAACTAATGAGCGCAAAGAAGTAAGTATTTGTGTGTTTTAATTTAAGTATATACCAATCGTCAAGTCAATTTCTGCTGTGACAATCTCCAGGGCAAAATATCCGTAAAACCCTCCGGAGCCCCACCGTTTCATCCGCAAACACACCTACACGTTCACCCAAGCATCACAACAGCCAACAAACGATTCTATTTTCTTTCCCCCAGACGCAGCCTCCTTCGTTGCAGCATTAAAGGATGAGAGATTATTCCCTCTATTTCCAAGGAAATGAATTTTATATCAGTTGTGTGTTTGTGAATCAGACCTCCATTTCCAAGAAAGTAGGAGGTATTACTCTTATCTCCTTGACTGTATTTGTAAAAGCACAACTATATAGATTACAGCTTCTCAGATTTCCTACCTGGCTGCCTTGGGAACATACGTTTCCTGTTAGACCTGGTATATCTCCAATGGAATAAATCAATTAGAGTGCAAAGAAACGGAATAAAGAAAAATGAAGACGCCCTGCCTCCAGACACTGATGAAAATAAAAATGTTGTCAGCCTTGTTCCCAGATCTGTCCTGATTAGTTATCAGTCTCTTTGAATCCAGTCACCCAACATTAAATTAAAGCAATATATAATCTGCATTCAGTCAGATAAATTACTGGAGGAAATACAGATCAGCCTATTGGCGCACTGTTCAATTGTACATGCCTTCACATGTCACTTAAAGCTGTGCACTGTGGATCTCTGTTGGCTGATAATATGGAAGCTGTGGAGTGAAATGTCCCGAACTGCTCAGACAGTTCTTGGGAGTCCTGCAACAACACACCCACTATAGTACAGTAAAGTTTTACCGACAAGAGATGAGAGGTAAAGGCAGAGAGAGAGGGCAATCAGAAATAGAAATCGATGATGATGATGATGATGATGATGAAGAGTAGTGGTAGTCTGATTGAAATCTGCAGGGCTTAAGTCATTTATGAGATCTGCACAACCAAATGTGATTACTCGTACCTCCCTGGACCTCCATTCCCATCCCCCCTACTTCGTCTCTCTTTTCATTCTTCACTGGATCTGTCACTCAGCCCTGAAATATTCATGCCGGCTCTGAAAAATGAATGCATCTGCCGAAAGGAGCAGAAGTTGAAAAGAGAGAAGTTAGTCGTTTTGATACATATTCTCTCATGATGAAAGTGACAGAGGGCTTTGAGTCAAGCCTTGCTCGGGGAAACGTGGATGACGTGATGGCTTGCGGTGGCAGAGGTGTCACATTACGTGTGTGTGGCATGTGTACAGCAAACATATACACGGGATGCTTATATGTGTCATTTTTTTCATCATGAGAAATCACGGTAGAAGTATGCCATTTTAAGTGAAGCAGGCTCGGAGAACGTTAAACTTGATGCGGTTCGTCAGTCGCTTGCTGAGTGAACGTGCAAGTGTATTAAAACTAAATAAATAATTGAGAGACGTGTTCTGCAATATTTGACCTCGGATTTCTACAGGTTGATGCTGCTGACAGGTTTGGTACACACAACACACACAAACAACAATAACAGGATGAAAGTGGGTGTGCTTGAATCAATGCACTGTACATAGCGAAAATAATGGACCTTCATCAGAGGGTCTCTACTATTACACACACTCTCTCTCTCTCTCAATCTCTCTCTCTCACTCTCTCTGTCTGATCTTTGTATTTAATTGGTTGCAGAGTTTCTCGGCTCTCAGTCTCCACAAAGTACATTTTGTATTGATCCCCTTTCCTTGGCTTCACAGACTCTGCTTCCCATAGTTATCCCATCTACTGCTTGTGTCTCTATCAGTTGCCGTTAACACGCACTCGCATGCACACACACACACACACACACACACACACACACCCTGGAGAACACAAACGCTTAAAAAGTGCCTCTTTATGAAGTCTTATGCAAAGCCATGGGAAATTAAATTGGACAGAATTTGTCACAGACAATTCTGTAGGTCTGTTTATCTTAGTCTTTAGTTTTTCCTAATCACTCTGCTTTGCAATTAGCTTTGGTGTGACTTTATTGTGAAATTAAAAAAACCCCACACTCATTACTTTGTGAGAATCTCAAAGAAAATTCTTTATATTTTATCAAACCTCCATAAATGTAATTTCACAGTATAATTTAGACAGCAGGTAATAATGTCGAATCTAAAAGTCACTATTCCAATAGTTAGGATCAAACATGAGTACGACTAATACATGCTATAGGAAAAAAAAACTACAAACTGTTCTCTCATGAAGTGGCGACTCAGGAATAATGAAATCATATTAAATGCAAAAAACAAATTGGCACTTTTAAACAAACACTTGTTATAAATAAAATTATAGTTTGAAAAATGTAATGTAAAAAATGCCGTTTCCTCTTCAAAGGTCAACCTCTCAGCAGGTAAGGTAAAGTAATAAACTCAACAGCCACTTTGTAAGATACACCTGTTCAACTGCTTGTTAATACAAAAAATCTAATCAGCCAATCACATGGCTTTGCACTCAGTGCATTTAGGTATATAGCGTAACCTGCTGAAGTTCAAACTGCACGTAACAATGTCGAAGAAAGGTGAAATGAGTACCACTGAACATGGCATTGTTGGTATTGCCTGATGGGCTGGTCTGAGTATTTCACAAACTGATGATCTGCTGGGATTTTTCTGCACAACCATCTCTAGGCTTTACAGAGAATGGTCCAAACATATCCAACAAGCAGCAGTTCTCTTGAGTAAAAATGCCTTGTTAATTCCAGAGGTCAGAGATCAAAAGAGAATGGCTTGACTGCTTTGTGCTGATAGGACGGCAATGGTAACTTGTTACAACCAAGGTTTGCAAAAAAGCATCTGTGAACACACGACACTTTAAACCTTCAAGTAGGTGGGTGACAGCAGCAGCAGATCACAACGACAACAGAATATTGTTTGGTCTGATAAGTCCCGATTTCTGTGGAAACATTCAGCTGACAGGGTCAGAATTTGGTGTCAACAAAAGCATGGACGCATACTGCCTTGTATCAACTGTTCCGGCTGATGGTGATGATTTGATGGTGTGGGGGATATTTTTTTGTGATACTTTGGGCCTCTTAGTACCAGCTGAACATCTTTCAAATGCCACAGCCTGCCTGAATATTGTTACTGACCCTGTCCACCCCCCCTGTTTTTTTCTTGCAGAGATATAGTAAAGATATGCTAATCTAATCGAAGAACCTTAGAAAATAAATCTGACAACTATTCTCAGAAAGACTGTGTTCATATCCCTAAAAGGAACTGAGTGGAGCTTTTGTCTTATATATTCCAAATCACTTAACCCTTACTACCTGCTGAGGCCAGAGGGGAGAGGCACACCATTGGAAACCTTTGATGCTATTTTCTAAGAGGTTTGTCGGGTCTGTCAGAGTCACATATCTGAACGGACTTACTCATGAATAATGCACACACGTAAGTCTGTATACAACACACTGCGGTATCGACACATACTTTACTGATGTACCAACATACGTACAACATCAGTGCGTCTGGAACAAGATTCGGGGCTCCATATTCATGGTGCATCGCACACATGCACTAAAACACACATCCAGCTGTACAACGTGTCCCACAGGTAGATAATGCAGAATAACATTGTTTCCAGCACGCTGGCCTATTAATCATGGATGAACTCCTGCATCACTGACAAATTAGCCTAATCTCACAGGGAAGGGCGTGAGTGGATATACACAGGCACATGCACACCCACACCACAACACACACACGCACATGGAGAGACACGTAGTTGTGCACAAAGCAAGAAGAGTGTGAGCGTGCGGACATGCACAAGCTTATACACTCACACACATGCATTTTATCAGTCTAATCTCATAGGAAAGAGCATGCTCTGACTGGCAAACAGAGAATTAATGCAGAGCAGGGGACTCTCCTCCCCTCTCCCTCCTCCTGTCTCAATCTTTACTTATCTGTCTCTCTCATGTCCTTCTCCTCTCCTCTCATCTCCTCTCTGTCCTTTTCTCCCTTGTTTCTTTTTCTGTGGGCAACAACAAAACAACACAAGCACAAGGTCTACAAGCAAGCTGGTGAAACGCGGCCAACAGACTGGCTCAGTGACAATCCTTTGATTTCTGCTGAACTTTTATCAATTAGCACAGATTTTCTACACAAGCAACTGTGAGGACACGGACGCTTCTTTATTCAGAACTTTCATTAATATGCACACTGTACACAGATTTATTGACTGTATAAGCAGACTAAAGTCCTGATGAACATGCTGGAGGAAAGACTGCACTGCAGCAGTACTGTTAGGCTTTAGGTGTGTGTGTATTTTTGAACATAAGGGTCCACAGAGGTGTGCACAGCAATAAATAAAATGCTGCTGGCTGAAATCTGCTCAGAATGAACTGGGATTAATTTGGAGTTTGGGTTCAGCAGAGGGGGTTGATGCAAAGCACGATTATAACCTTATTTGCATCGATTGTTGCATGTGTGGGTGTGCGCTTTGCCACAATATGTGCACATATTATAAAATACTACAGCATGCGTCCATTCCTGAATCAGAAGCAGCTATTTGACTTCCAAAGCCGCATTCGGCAGTGTGGCGCTTATTTCTCCAAAACCTGTTGAAACAAACAATGACATCCTGTCCCCTTAACGCCCGCCTCTGTTCAAGTGCCTTTTCCCTCAGCCCTGTGACTGCCTGCTTTGTACCCTGACAAATATACAGCTCCTGGCTGCCCTGCAGGGCTCTGGGGAAATGAGATACAAATGCCTGAGTATCTGTGGTATCACTGCCCAAAACCATTGCCATAGCCCGTGGCAATAAAACAGCTGCTAGGACACAAACACTACAACTGTCAAGATAAAATAACACAATACATTAAAAAAATCAAAAACGCTCTCGACATGCTGCAGAACTAGGAGTCAGACATGACCGCCTTGATTGTAATTCTTTCATTTAGCCTGGTACAATGTGCTTAACTTCCCCTGCCCTCAAGGCTAATCTTTGAGTTTATGTTGTATTACTTTGGTGCAATTAAGGGGTTAAGCTTCAAAGAAAAGCAGAAATTGTTCTGAATGCAGAGCATGGCTCCTTTTCACTGCTCGTCATATAACCTAAATAGGCTTTTAATCTCTGATCCAAACATGGAAGATACACAAATGCTCTTACATCACTGTATATCTAACACAGTGTCCTATAATTTGCCTGGCTAATGCAGCACTCTAGCACAGTGATAAGAGAGTGTAATCTTCTTAGGTGTGGCGAAAGCTTAATCAATATTAACATATTCCTCAGCTCCCTCTCCATTGAATAATTGATATCCCCACACAGTCTTGCTGAGAATGAAATAAGATGTAGGAGTATTAAAATAACTTCCCCGAGATAAAAGAAAATTGATTAAAAAAAGATGGCTGAAAATTAAAGAGAAGGAAAGGGAGCCTAAGGGATTGGACTTTGCATACAAATGAAGAAAAGGGGATGGGGGGAGGGTGGAGAAAAAGGGAACTTTAGGGAAGTTATGAGCCCATTTATCCAACTCTAGTCATTGCACACTCGGCCGGCTGGGTTTTTACCGAACCAATCAAAGCGGTTAATCTGAGAGATCCACTGTAGCCTCACCAATCCCTGACCTCCTTGTAAAACATGTAGTTATTAATCAATGATTGCTCATCTGTAATTTCCGCATGATTACCTCTTCATTAAAACTTGCAGCGGCGACATCTCAGAGTTCACCTGACAGGCTACCTCTCCGTTCCCAACTCTAACATCCAAAGCATTTTTCAGACCTAACAGACCGTGCCTGCAGGCTCTGGCCGACCCAGGCAATAATTTCTCAGCAAGAATAATAATTAGAATTAATTGAAGTTTTTAAAACTTATTTCAGCAAGGTCCTGTAGTTCAGTCTCCGCGCTTGAAGTTTTAAGTATGTATGTTAGACGTGAATTACAAATTGAGCACACACACATACGCAACATGTTTAAGTCTCTGGTCTGGGGACTTATAATGAGTTCATCCTCCACAGATGCGGGGACAACACGGGGAAGGATTTTCAAGGTGGACGCAGTGAGAGGATCAGGGTTAAGAGGAATCGTGCATTTGGACCACCTCAGCGCTATCAGATCACTGCTGACACCTCACCTACCACCCCCAGGGCTTTAGCAGGCAGACAAATGCTCGTGAGTTTAAGTGTGTGTGTGTGTGTTTCTGTGTTTGTGTGTTTTGACAGTTTATATGTGAATGTCAGTGTGAGAGGATGAACGTCAGTAGAAAAAAAAAAAAATCCAGCTCACCTCAAATGTCGAGGTTGCTGCAGTCACACAGAGAACACATGAAGGACAAATTTTTGTGAGGTGTTGGGAGGCATGTCAGGCCGTCAGACAGCTGCGTTCAATCAGCGAGGGACAAACTGATGGGTGAAAATGAGATGTCAACAAGATAAGAATGAGGCCACCGTGGAACAAAGATATAGGCAGCAACCACACATGCAGTGCTGTGTGAATTTAAATATGCTGCAGGTAAACAACGGCGCGCTCTGTGTCCTCTGTAGGAGATATTTACATATGAGTGAGGATGATTTTAAAGGGACAGGTATGTTACCACGTGTTTTGACTGACGTACTCATGTGTTCATGACTGTTTGTGGATCTCGTGCATATTATCGTGCGCGCGCGCGTGTGTGTATACTTTGTCTGCGTTAGACTCGTCATTCATTCAGCACTGTATCAGATACCCTTCATCTCTGTTTGACAGGCAGCTGACGTGGAGCGAGGCCAGATAGCTGCTCCGATCAATGCCTTCGATCTGCACACACTGACAGTTACTAACACACTCGCGGACACATCTGTCATGACTTTCTTTTTTTTTAACATGAAAAAAGTGTGACTTTAACTCACATTGTCTTTCTGTCTTAAACCGAGAGCACCATCTGTCACAATAAATGGTTGGAGGATTCAATCTAAACGCCCTTCTAATTCTGGAAAAGCTATGGTAGGTAGCCATAATGATAACTTATGACAACGCAATTAAGAAGGTCTACAATCTTTTTTTCTCAGAGCCTGTTTTAGTGTTATTCTTTTATTAGCAGACATTAAGATGTAGAATTCACAAGGAGAAATGGAAAATTACAGCCATTTGCGCCTCCATCTTATGCCTTTGACTAATCAAACTCCAGCCTGTTAACTGCCTGTTCTAATTACACTGCATCAATACACAGACTGACTTTACTATCTGACAGTCTGAGGGTCTCCCTGTGCTCAGTTTGGAGCAAACAGCTATGAGTTCTTCACTGCTGGTGCACACTGTTATTTATTTTTAAGGCGCCAGCTGATGAAATTTGATTTCTAATTTTTTGGTCAGCCTCTCGTTGCATGAATTACCGGCAAATGTGTGAATTTTGTATCTGACGTTAGCGAAATCATCCCTGTCCTTCTCTCTCTCTCTCTCTCTCTCGCTGTCCTCTCACTTTCTGTTCTATTTCCTTTATTTCTTTTCCCTCCGTGTCTCTGCTGCCCTGAGCTCCTGTCAGCTGAAACAAATAGCCTTGTCTCAAACAACTAGAGCACAGGGCCTGTGTCACTCAGTCTTCGGAGCGCAAAAATTGATCATGCTCGGGCACAAAGTTAATACAAATCAAAATAATACACTCTTTTTTTTCTTCTTCTTCTTTTTTTTTTTAACATGCATGCAATGTTCATTCAGTAAATTGACTGTACAATCTTTTATTCCTTGGTTTATTCATCCAGTATGAATTCAGTTATTCGGGGTTCTGTATATCTCTCAACCCACCCTTCACCCTGTCCACTGAATATGGAATTACTTTTGCTATATTTGTGCAGTTTATTCTTTGTGGTAGTGATGCAGTGAAGATTTTTAATGAAGGTTTTGCTAGCTGTGGGTTACTAAAAGGAAGAACATCGCTTGCTTCTCTCTATATTTAACGGTACTAACAGATAAAGCAAATTATTTATCTGCGGTAGTGATTCTAAAGGAAAGGAAAAGCAAGGAAGCATAAATCATGATTTGTATTAGTCATTTAATGAAATATCCTGCAGGAATAAATGTACAGACACATTTAAATAAGATAAAATTGTATATTGTGGTGACTGTGAAGGTAACTACTTGTTGGATTAGATTAGATTCCACTCGCTCACTTGCAAACTTCAGAAAACTTCTACTTGTGAGGTTCCTATAGCTACAGCTGATCAGACAAGAATGGTGTCGGTGAACGTTGTTCCTGTCAATGCGTGAATCGGACCCCGTTTACAGCCAAACCCCGGTCTGACTTGCTCTGCCTTCTGGCCTAATAACTAGAGCAGCATTCAGTCAGCCATCTTGGCTTCACAGTTTCAGTTCTCAGTATCTCATAGTCCTCCCCTTCACTGAAGAATACAGCACTGAAAAAGGAGATCTTTTGTCTCCTTCAACCTAGGGCTTCGACTTGTGATCATTTTAATTTGTTTTTAACTTGTAAATAAGTTATCAGTATTATTTTAATGTATTTTTCTCTATGTGAAAAGAGCATTTATTTTTTTGTTGCAGAATAAGAAATAAAACGATTTGCACACCCTGCAGAAAAAAAAATATTGACTGGGGATGACATTGTATTTCTAAAGAAATAAAATTCCCAGGCTTACAGATACAGTTGTTTAATACATTTACCTAAATAGTGATGAAACCACTGAAGTAACACATGTTATTTTTCACAAGCTACAAGTTAAGTTGTAGCGTGTGGGTCCTATCTTAAAGCTGTTGCATTTATAAACAAAAAACTTTAAACTAAGATATGACATCTGACTTGAATTTATCCAAGAAACTGGGACTCCTGAAAGTGATGTGAAACAATGAGTCACAGAGAGAAAATTCAGTTCTACAAATGCTTCTTTTGCCTCATAAACAATCTTTGGCAGAGTTAAAAGTGCACAAAGCTCCCATTTTCGGATGCCAAAATCTGGGGTTTTTTTGGACTTTTTGGGGAGTTTTATTTTTGGATACCTTTAAGTTCTCATGGGAACACTGTTAATTAGCTCTAGCTAAAATGGTCTACTAAATGAGACATTTGTCATCCCTGGCTAAAAAGAGAAGCTGCTTTCTGATTTTATTTATTTATTTATATTTTTTACACATTTTTTTAGACAAAAGAAAGGTTAGTAAATTCTGCTACAAAAAATCATAGCCTCTGGTTCCCTTCAAGGGACACAGGGAATGAACACCAGCAGGCTAAAAGGCAGTCGGCACACAGGATACA
>VOQK01012162.1:49089-65599 GCA_015052645.1 Benitochromis conjunctus
CTGTTTCATGATAGAATTTATCTGTATATCAGTTGAAGCTTTTGATATGGCCCCAATTTGTACAATCCCCCGTTTAAAGCGCTGATTGTGTAAATTCACAAATACATGTTGTGGTTGTTGCAACCCTGCTGAGAAAATTCAGTGTGATGGGTATTATCAGGTTCATTTGGCATGCTTTTCTAATATCGAGAATCAGTGGGAGTTGCAAGCTTTGGAAGGAATAAGTGAGTCCTCCTCGTGGAAGATTTATATTCTGACAGCCAGATTGTTCCATCTTAATTACTCCTCCAGATGTTTCTGTCCCTGCTGCAGTCCCCTTAGACCTTGTAGCTCTGCCAGCCAAAAACTAACTGAGGTTAACTCCCTAAGTCATAACGTGCTGAAGCCTCATTCTCGTTCACCTTTCTCGTTTCGCTCAAACTTGGTACAAGAACATTTTGAACTCCTTGCCACCAGGAGCCCTAGCTGAAATAAAAGAAGGTAATAGCTTTCTGGTTTAGTCCATTATAAGGGTCAAGCCTGTATGTATGTAGCTAGCTGGACGATACAAGGGCAAAGTTATATAACATGATATGCCATAAGATTTTTTTTTTTTCAAATGTGGTATGAAAATGCTGATCTCTGAAAATATCTCAAGACTGAGTAGTTCTCTAAATGAACTGAAAGAAGGCTACTGTCAAATGAAGGTCACAGATCCACACAAGGTCACAGGAGTTTACAGGATCTAATTAATCCCCTTTGATACGGCTGGTTGATGATTGCTTTATGAGCTGTGTTAGCATTATTATCAATGATGACCTTTAGAGTGAGCAAAAGTACAAGATAGGGCCCTTTAGTAAAGCGACTGACAGCTCCCTCCCCAGCCCCAAACCCTTCAGCTTACCCCCCCCCGGATCTGTTGTGTTTATTGGCACAGTATAACCCACTGGTAGTTAAAACACACATGATCACACTACTCACCAGCCTACGGGGTCATGGAGGCACCCAGCAACGTGACTGCTGGGTGGGGTGCAACGGGTTGTCTCTGCATGCATGCACACAAAGCATTTTGTGTGCACTGATGCATATCTGTATCATGCATTCAACAACCACGCTCATTAACATGCAGCATGCGCTCTGTGTAAACATACATTAATCATCACGTGCTTCCCTCACACGAAATTTCACAGCGAACCAGCGGATTCATTAATCAGGTTTAATTCTGCCCTCTGAAGGGCATTTTAAAGCACATCAAACGAATAACTGGAGAGTAAATGTCAAAGTCTCTTTTTTCATCTTTACAGCAATAAAATCTATTTGCACAGTCCCATTCAAAAACAATTAAGGGCTTTACACACAGCGAACAATAAAAGTAAATACACTCAAACACCACCGGTAGGTTTCAGTTTTCTCTTTTATTCATGTCATTTATTCATTAAATGGTCATCGAAGCAAAATAAGAGTCATGTACAAATGAACAAACACAAAATGAATCTTTTGTGTGCAAAAATTATAACAAAGATTCCTGCCCGGAATTAGACGTCAGACATCACTGTGTTATGTCCAGGTATGCATGTTCATTACTGAAAACTGTAAAAACTTGTTTCTCAGATGACCAGCTTTTATAGAATTTAACAGAATGATGGGAAATATTTGTTTGCAATAGAAATGTTGTTTATTTTAGTGTGTATGCTGTGAAGTTAATTTTGATTTATTTATCTAATTCCTTTTTTTTCAGATAGTGGACCCTGATATAGAGGTTGAAGCATACTTCACCAAGCAAAGCTCCATCGCTGCAGCACAAAGGAAATTCCAGTAACATTTTGCAAAGAGTCTGGCATCCACCTGAACGCTGATCCTGTAAGCTGTTGCAAACTTAAATGAGACAGGAAATGCCCACAAGAAAATAATCCCCAGGTCGAACTGTCAGCCATTCCAGTTGATATTTGGATTGAGAAAGAGAGCACGCAAATGCTCTCTTTGTTGTGGTGACCATCTCCGCCATCCATCCATCCGTTTTCCTCATCTTATTCAATTCAGGGTCGCGGGTGCGCTGGAGCCAATCCCAGCTACCATAGGACATGAGGGTACACTCTGGACAGGTTGCCACCTTGTTGCTGGGCTAAAACAGAGAGACAGACAGCCAGTTACACTCACATTCACACATGTGGGCAATTTAAAATCACCAATTAACCTAATGTTACAGAATGCTTATTGATGATGTCACTATGCGATAGAAATAACAGGAGAAATTCTGACATTTTCAGAGCTATGCTCTCTGCTCAAATTTAGTCGGATGCAAAACTGATTGGACTGCGCTTCACGGTGTAAATGGATAAAGGTCCGAAACGTACTGAAATAAGCAGCCCGAGACTTTCTCAAGGCAAAGAAATGGGAAATTCTTTGAAACCAAAGTCAGTCCCTCGATCTCATTTCATCAAAACATGCTTTCCAGTTACTGAAGACAAAACCTGAAGGTATAGAGGCCCACAAACAAGCAGCAACTGAAGGTGGCTAGCAGAGCATCTCGCGGAAAGAAATGCAGCATTTGATGATGTTCATGGGTCCTACTTAACTGTGAGCGTCTAAAAAATACCTTGAATTAAAGCTGAAAGTGACTGTTTGATTTACAATCCTGTGTGGTGGTGTACAGCAAAACAAATGACACATTTTTGTTTCTGACGAATTCATCGAGCTGTATATAGATTCATTTATACCATTCAAACATTACAGGCCTGCAATCAAACACCCCTAATCGTGATGCCCGTCCAATGAAATTTAGATCAAATGTACAGGAATCATGCTTTAAAAGATGAGTGGTCCATCTTGCTTAGCATGCTAATGTTATTTAATTCCATGTTATTCTACTCTCTATTCAGTGTATGCTTATTTTAACCCGGTCTCTCTGTAGCGCTCTTTCTCTTTGCCAGCAGTAGTGGACAGATGGTTATATCAAACCCCATCAAACATTTACAACCTCACTGACACAGTCTCCTCATGGACGCTCACTCCCTGACATCACAGAGGTCCACCCATACCACCCCCACATGTACATACAGATACAGTACCTAACCTTGTTGCAAGCTTAGAATTCTTTTATTTTGTGAGTTTGATGGCGCTTTGGAGGTAGCGTGAATCGTAGAGAAGCTCGTCCCTTCAACACTGACAGAAACGAGCCTATATGCTCCACTAGACTTCAGGTTCACGCCAGGTTTCCTCTATATTGTTAAGATTTTGGTCAAGGACTTTCATCAGGACATATTGAATCCATCAGACTTGTTTTACTGCAGCCTGTAGTCCCTGGGGTCCTGTATCTCAAATAAACGGAGAAGGACGTTAGAGGAAGGGAGGACAAGGATGATGAGTCAAGAGAGAGGGAGAAAAAAAAAGTGAGAGGAGGAGGAGGAGGATGACAGTGTTGAGGAGGATGGGAAGAGAGAAACGCGTATGATAAGCAGCCAGGCAAGGAAAAGAAGGAGGAGGAGAGGTGGAGGTGGCGGAGGAGGAGGCACAGGAACTAATATGGACAGCTGCACTGCTGTCATGTTGCAGTGTCCTTCAAGCTTTCAGTAAAACAACAAGCAGAGTTTTGCACCCACTGAATGATGACGACAATATGCAGAAAAAGGCGCTTTTCCACAGGAAAACTCAGAAGAAGAACTTCTTCACTGAATTATGCTTTTACCTTCTGACCTAAATGCAGTTTTTATTTACATTCCTATGCACCAATTTTGCCGCTCGGAAACAATATTTTTTCTGTGAGAAACACGCAGACACCCACGTAAACACACAGAAACATAATCAGTGCTGACATGCAGACAAATAGATGCAACAGTTAAAAAGATCTTAATAACCATCGGTACGTTTCTCTCCAACAATCCCACAGAGATTTGGTTGCCAAGTCAACCACGGCCACGTCGATGACAACCAGGCAGTAGTCAGCTTGTCTTCACCTCTATTGTGAATTCAACTGAGTCAAGCTTACTGCTTGTGTTGTGATTTAGTGTTTTGCTCACTTTTCTCAGAAAAAAAAAAAGAGCAGCTTGCCGTGGTTTAAGCTCACGGTTTTGTTTGCTGGATTAAATTGTACGTTTGTCTATATTATACCTTTTTGCAACAGTGAGTCACGGCTGTGTGTTTTCCCAGGCTATGAATTGGCTTGATGAGATCAAGAAGCAGGGTAAGGACAAGTGGTCAGTCTAGCCAAGCCAGCAGCATTTAAAATTGCTAGCTTTACCAACAGGCACGGCAAGTTTACTTGTGAAGCACATTTCAAAAACCACAAAGACCATTTGAAGTGCTTTAAATAATGAAAATCTTCAACGGCAGCAACTAAACTCAGAATTTCTGTGTTTCATTTGCACCCGGGATAGTCATCAGACACCCGATGAGCTGAAAGTTCTTCTGGGGAAGGAAAATAGAAGCCACTGAGAGGCTGTCAGCAGTACTTTAAACTATTTTCTGACACAGAGAGGTGAAGCGCTTCACTTTTCTTAACCTTTGTTGGGACTCTACAGTCACAGTTTGTCAGTTGAGGCGCTGCAACTTGAAGGAGCCTTCAGCAGTCTTGCAAAAATACTTTTTTCCTTGTTTTTTGTAGAAAGTTGACAGGCCATGCTGAGCTGCAAACAAGATCCATTATAACTCTTTATAATGATTTTCAACTATGAACTTCAAAAACTTTCTCTAGCTTCAAATCAGAATAAAAACATCTTGAGTCAAAGTTTATCTGAAATACAGGTGCAGGGTTGAGCAAACAAACCATGAGGTTGCACCAGATGGCAAAGTTTCACTGGAATGAATGGCCACCTTACTGGTTATTGGAACACCACTTTTTATACTGTGACCCGTATAACACTGGTGTACGATAATGGATGGACATAAAACCACGGTAATGATGACGTATGTTTCAGTGTAGAAATGCTGAACATTTCACAGGATTTTAATGCAATGTGCCTCAGTGAAGAAAATCTGCCTCTGTGGTCAGTACTGGAGCAATGCCTAATGGAGCTTAACGTCAGACTGCAACAGAGCGAGAGAAACCTCGGGGAAAGGGTGTTACTTATGCCACAATATATTTTGGTACAAAAAGCTGCAATCCAGATGAGATATTTTATGTTTCCAAACTGCAGTAAGACTTTAAATAGCCTTACCATCAGGAACTTTGCACATCAGAAAGCTGCCTATAGCATACCATATTAACTACCTGTTACTTTGAACTAATAAAATTTAAAAAATAGCTTTAATTCGGATACAGGTGTGCTCAGAAGTTTACATCCACTCTTCATGGAGAGGCTTTTAAACCTACAGTAGGAACACTGTAATAGCTGTCAAGCATGGTGATGGTAGCATCCTGCTCTGGGGCAACTTGTGATACTTGTACATTGCACAAACTGGATGAAATAGTAAGGAGGACTACCACCTTCTTCATGGTCATCTCAAATTAACAGCTAGATGGTTGAAGGTTGGACACAATTAGGTGTTCCAAAAGGATAATAATCCCAAACACACATCAGAACGTTTTTTCTGAATGAATAAAGCATTAAACTTCTGGAAAGCCCCGATCTCAACCTTACTGACAATTTGTGGAATATGTTTAAAAGGCAGGTCAAAGAAATAATTAAAACCAAGTTACCAAGACATTCATGTCCACGAAGAGTGTATGCAAACCTCTGACCACACCTGTAA
The DNA here is from genome assembly GCA_015052645.1 of Benitochromis conjunctus. NCBI lineage: Eukaryota > Metazoa > Chordata > Actinopteri > Cichliformes > Cichlidae > Benitochromis > Benitochromis conjunctus. The sequence goes on from VOQK01012162.1 coordinate 54,757, forward strand.
ATCTGTTTCCACAAGCCCCGCTGATAAGGGTGGTAATTTTGCACAAATTAACAAAGTGAAGCTTTAAATTTAAAAAAGAAATATTGTATTGAAGCCTTTAGTGGTTCAAACACTGGTACTTCACTTACTAGCTGCTTGAATTCATCACATGACTGAATGGTTTAAAGTTATAAATGCTTTTGAGTAGCACAAAGAGGTATTTACAGCATATTGTTACACCTCCATCTATAATAATCCATATGAGTCGCCAGGCAATTTTTTTTTTTGCAGACAGGCAATTTACTCCTAATGACACCGGGCACGCAGGTTACCAAAACAACAGCGGCACAGACTAACAGAGGTCACAGTAACACGGTGACGTTGTTTGCAGAGCAGCAGAAGTTTCTAACGCTTGCAGATTAAAAAGGCCATCTTTCATGTGAGATGATTCAGAAAGATGGTTTGCAAAATATTTCTTTCTGTCACGCCTCCACCCATACACACACATTTCAACACACACACACGCCTTAGCCTTGAGAAACTCAAACCCAGAGCCGGTGAAGAGACTGAATGCTCTCTCCAGTGTTGACGGTGCTTGACTCATTCTGCAGTGTCCCTGCAGTCATTGAGATGCATAGCGAGGTCTAAACAGAGCTCTGCCAAGTTGTGGGCACCCATTTAACCATCACATCACAACACACACACACACACACACACATACATATGCAGGCACAGATTCAGATCGAGGAAGAAACACAGTGACCAGGATCATATTCAAAGGATATTCATTCAGAGTTCTTAATTCTGTGGTGTAAATGTAGAAAATGTGTAATTGTCATGTTGATATTTTTTTACAAGCCAAAAAAAAGAAAAAATTCAGTTGAGATGTGCAATCTCATCACAACTGCGGAGGTGTTTTAGTGTAGCAATTTAGTTTTCATTTACAATCCCACGTCAACACTGGTCATAAAACCTGCAAGAGCATGGCCATGCTAGGAGCTCTGTGAGGCTTTAATTAGGCAAGGCATTATTTCAGAGCTAATTGCTAGCCTAAGTATTCTAGCATGCTCACAGTTAAAGCAGTTGTGCGGACCACTACGTCAGCTAAACGTTTAGCATGCTAACATTGTTCTAGCACAAAACACAGCTGAGGCTTTGAGATATTTTTACAGGTATACTGGAAAAGTTCTTTCCAGCAGAGCCCAGAGGAAAATTCAAGGAGAAAGTAAAATTATTCAGACTCATCCTCCAGGGAATACAAATATCTAGACCACATTTTAAGGTACTCTACCAAATAGATATTTTGTAGTACGGTGGGCCAGTGGACAGTGCACGCCTGTTATATTTGGCTCAAAACAGTTTCCTCTTACTCTATTTACTGGCAGATAGAGCACATTAAAAATAACCATACTTTTTGGAGCAAATAAAAATATAAAATTTAGCTTTTTGTTTGCATTTGTATCTTCTAACACCTTTCTGCCACGGAAAATAAATAAATAAAATAAATCTTAGAACTTCAAAGCTAAATCTGAAGACGCACATAATATCAGACACACCTCCTCCTGAAGAAACTTGAGGAGTTGAGCAACAAATTTGTCAGCGGGTGACCAAATGAACAAATAGATAGAGATGTGGTGTTTTGTAGTAAGATTTCTCTTCTTCCACAAAGTCACATTTACCTGCAAAGAACATGATGGTATCTAGAAACACTGGCAACAGTTGTATTAAATTTGTTGTAAAGACTCATTGTTGCTGAGTAATAAAGCCTTTTTTCTTGTTGTTGTGGTGAGGTGACCTGGATTTTCTGGTGTCTGTGTCAGCCAGTGGCTTCCTGTCAAATACTTATATCAGTGATATCAAAAGATGGCCAAATCTAACAGGTAGGTTTGTGTGCCCTTTGGGGTGGCTGTGACTCAGGAGGTGAAGCCGACCATCCACTAATTGGAAGGCTGGTGGTTCCTATCTCCATGCCAAAGTATCTTTCGGCAAAATATTGAACCCCAAAGTTGCTCCCAATGCATTCATCAGCGTGTGAATGTGTGTCAGTTTTACACAGAAAGCAATTAGATGTAGAGAAAAATAAAGTAGAAAAGCACTACATGAACCAGTCCCTCTACCATTTTTATGACTCTGTTGCCTTTCTTCCAACATCTTTCTCAGGCCAAACTGATAGTTTTGCTGTTAAAGGAGAAAAATCTGACCCTGCATTTTTGTTGTTTTGCCAAACATTTTGCTAGCATTTTATGAAGTTCGATTCAATTTGATTTTATTTATATTGCACCAAATCACAGCAACAGCTGCCTCAAGGTGCTTTATATTGTATGTAAAAGACCCTATAATAATACAAAAAAACCTTGCAAAAATCAGATGACCCCCTGTGAATGAGCACTTGGCGACAGTAGGAAGGAAAAACTCCCTTTTAACAGGAAGAAACCTCCAGCAAAACCAGGCTCGGGGAGCGACAATCATGTGTTGCGACCGGTTGAGTGTGAGGAGAGGAAAACAGTACGAAAGACACGCTGTGGAAGACAGCCAAAGATTAATAATAACTACTGATTGAATGTAGAGTGGTGTATGAACACATAGTGAGTGGGAAAAAAGGTGTATGGTGATCTTGTGCATGCCCATATACTGGCAGTCAAATTTTAAGTCATCATCTGGAAACTGTAGCATATTATGATAATTCATTCTTTATTTATTACGTGAGTTGAATCTCTGTTAAGACTATCTTTAAGAGGGAATCTTTTTTATATATACATAAATGACACTGCTAGTGTCTATAACCCCATTTGGACCCTTATATTTACAGTTTTACATTAACCATTCAGTCGAGATTTGCTGCCAGAAAAAGACTAACATTCATCACACACAAGTGTCATGCAGAAGGACACTTGAAGAATCTCGCTATTATTGCACCGGTGTGAGATATTTTTTCCCCAGTCCTCTCCTCAGCCACGCTCAGAGCAGAATGGATCTTTTCTTTTTCCACAGAACAAATAATAATCATATGATCATGCTCTTCTAATTGGGGTCAAGGAGAAATAATCATTTATGAAGAAAGATCTCCCCTCTTCTCCTTTTATCGCCTTGCCTCTCTTTCTCTTCATTTTATCATCTTCTGGGGAGGGTGTCACAGCACGCACAAAAAAAACCTGACCTTGCTCTTCCACTCCAATTTATAACAATTGGTGTGTGTTCAGTGTCTGGATGGGCTGCATGGGCTTGTGTGAATGCGATTGTGTGCATTTTACATGTGTGGTCATCTTAAAAGGCCACAAAGGAAGCTTCTTTTTGTTCTCCAACAAAGGCACCTGACAGAAATATCTCAGATATCCTAACAACTCCAGACTCTACACACACACGCAGAACAAACACACACACCTGAAGGCAGAAACAAGGGACAGAAGAGCATGCAGACAGCAGGAGAGTGACGGTGCACATGCAGCGTCATTTTCCAGGAAGCTCTTTAATTCCTGTAAGAGAGAAACTGCATTGTCATTTCTAATAGAGAAACCATTTTGTTTCTGACACAGAACTGCAGCATCAAGGTTAGGACTGACTAACCGGGCAGGCACAAGCAAGATTTCAGAACATTTGACTTCTACAAGTCTTACATTTAAACTGCAGTGCAGCAGTTTGGTGACGTCAGGCACGCTTCACATTTTTAAATAAGTATTTACCGCTCCAGCTCCCATCTTTCCCTGACTATGGTTATTTACACTCACACTGCTGATTAACAGATGTGTGAAAAATAAGACTGTGAGAAAGAACCCCACTAAGATTGTAGGGTTATTTCTCAGATGAATGCTTGCTTTTATCCTATTCCTCCGCTTCTTCCTGGAATACAATGCTTCTGGAGTATGCACTGTATATGCTCTGTGTTCACTGTGTCAGTGAACTTAAAGACTGTATATAAAATATATAAAATTGCCTACTTTTATTTATTCATTTATTTATTTATTTATTTTGGTGTGGGTGTGGGCAGAAGAGGTTATATTTGCAAGAGACTGTGGACTGCTAAGTCATTTGCTAAAGCTAGCAAGCTTGGTTTGTAGGGTGCTTCTCCTGGTAGGCAGCATGATCTTCAGAGGATATGAATGAGATGTTACTGTTGTGAAATTAAAATGAAACAATGCTTTTATAAGATGGGACATTTTAGCCTGTTGGTAGTTAGTTGCTAGATAACATAACATGACATTATATATCAGAAGGCGACTTAGCGATTTATATCAAGATTTCTTTCACTCGCTTGTTTTTACTGCAAATGACATGTAGTGTATATAAGACAGCAGAATTACCATGACAACCTGAAAGCATGATTGTGAGGGTGTTTTTGAGATGAACCCTGTTGAAACTGATGAATCACCACCAACAAAACGGGACAGTATGCGTGACTACTTTCATCATTTCCTTCTTCCTTGAATACATGCTTACACAGCATGTACTGGGCGAGCCAGAAGTGGGTATATTTGAGAGAGATTAGACTGCTAAGTTATCAGCTAGCAAGCCTGGTTAGTAAGGTGCTTCAACGGGCTGTATGACTGCAAATGAAAGACACGGATTCTTGCTAATTAGTGTGAAGTAACATACAAATCACATACTAGTATTTAATTCACCAGAACTGAACCGCAGACTTCATGGCAGACTTGGAGTACAGTCACCCGCACAACAGGCCATATTATTTGGCAGATAATGGCCTTAAAAACACATAATATTTTAATAATGGTTCAGTCACACTAGAATAAAAATAGGATACCAATATCCTTGTGACTAGCAAATATCAGTTGTTGCGCTGCAACTGTGTTGAAGTTTTTCCCTTTTTGCAAGAAACTGCACGTAGGATTTACCAGCTGGTCACCAACTATTTCCAGTCCTAGCAACCTGGGGTCCGACTTGGACTGACTGCAATCAATCTCAGACTGTCAAAAGTTTGCAAATAATTACTGTGTAATTTATGATTGCAGAGAAATTGCCAAAATGTTAAAATCAGTAATACATAGGTTATGTATCTGTATTACATATGTGTGACATGTCTCATTACAACACGGGACTCAGACTTGACTTGACTGGTTGTATTCAGGTTATATTCCTATATGAAAACAAGGATTTCTGTTTAATGTAAATTATTGTGTTTGTGGACAGCCGCAAATTTATCATCCTCAATCAGTTCATAATAGTTGGATGCTGAATTATTATTTGCTGTATTATTAGAAACAGGTTGCATTTAACCAGGAGGAGGCCCCGGGGCAGACCCAGGACACGCTGGAGAGATTATATCTCTCGGCTGGGAACGCCTTGGTGTTCCCCCGGACAACCTGGAGGAGGTGGCTGGGGAGAGGGACGTCTGGGCTTCTCTGCTTGGGCTGTTGCCCCCGTGACCCGGCCCCGGATAAGCGGAGGAAGATGGATGGATGGATGGATGGATGGATGGATGGATGGATGGATGGATGGATGGATGGATGGAGGTTGCATTTAATTGATTTTATTCAATGGTCACCATCTTGATGTACCAAAGTTACTTTGAAGATGGCAACTGATTTCAACTGTTTCCTGAAGTAACCATTAAGGGCACTGGACTGCACTTGGGTCACAATAATTTTGGTTGTGTCGTAGTCTCCAACCACTGTTTTCCCTGAGTATGTCTGTAGCATTAAGCTGTTGGGTCTGACTCACTTTTCGACCAAGTCTCAAGCGGTCATTCAAAGATTTTTTGTCTTCTCACATTGGGTTTGCTTTAGCTTTGTCCCGTAAAGTATTGTTTCATTGTTTAATTGACACAGAGATAGTGTAAATGTTTATCAGCATTAGCGTCATTCGCACAGACGCTGCCACATCTTCAGTCAGTGAGGTTTGATGCTTTGCTCATTAGCACCTTGTCAGTAAGGAGACAGCAGTTACTCCGATTCCTCACTCTGATTTTTACAAACAGATCGACTAGAATTTCTTTTTAACCTTTACAATCACAAATGTACTTCACACTTCTTCCTCACATTTGCACCTCATCCCCACCTTGTTTCTTTTTAACATTTTTTTTCCTCCTCCTGTTGTTTCTTTCACCTCCTGCTGTCTCCGACTCGCCTCGCCCCATTTTGCTTTTGTGTTTCTCCTGCTCGTCATCATCATCACCGCCATTTTCCCAACCTTCATCTTTCTATCTTTTGTGGTGGTCTGGAAAACACAATACTCCGTTTTCGCACCAACAGACTCGTCATAGCAACAGAAGTGACTGTGACAGGCTGCATATCAAGGAGAGGACAAGAAGAGGCAAAACAGAGGGATGAGAAGGCAGTCAAGAAAGGAGACAGAGGGGTGGAAGGAAGAGATGCTGAAATTTGCCTGCCTGATGAAAGATAGTGTGGGGAAAACAGCAAGCTTTGCTATCCGAAAAGATAAGTAGGTCAGTCCTAATCTGGGGTTGAGTTTAGCATATAAATAAATAATGCAGTCAGCTTCACAGCAAAATCACCATCTAGGTAGAAAACCTCATAAATATAGAAACCAACTGCACTGCACTGTGTGACCTACGCTGCCATCCGCTAATCTTCACGTCTGTGATCACAGCATCAGTTTTGTTTTCTAAAGTGCAACGATGATGATGTACAGCATCATAGTGGCGAACAGACGTGTGGTGACACAGGCAGATGTTGTGTATAGCCTGAAAGAAGCTGACTGTAAGAGAGCCAAGATACAGCAGATAGCGAAGAGGTAATCAGTACCAAATGTTGTCACTGCATGCATGTGTGCAGCCCGAGAGAGAGAACGCCTGGACTTTGTTGGGGAGATGGCACTGTTGGAGATATGAGGTGCATTAGACAGATGGGACATGTGATAGGTCACATCTGGTAATGGGTGGAGAGGACAGGAGAGGCGATGCTGGAAACGATAAGACAACAGCACAAAGTGAAGGTAGTAAAAAGCCAATGCACACTCACTGGCCACTTCTAATACAATCCAGTATAACAGCTCCGCCATAAACACTACTTTTTCCAAGCATCTATTGTTTTTGTTTGTCTACTGTATGTTTACCGCGGTGATATTGATTGAAGGACACTACGTGTAAGTGCTCCTGATTACCTGGGACATAGAAATGCCCCTCGTAGATTGGCATTTCTCAGTAATAAAGGTTACTGTTTTAATCATAGCCTGTATTAACCCCCATACAGCCTGTATGTTTTTGAACTCTTCACTTTGAAGCTTCAACATTAGCTTTTTGGCTTCTACCATGTTAGCTTTTAAGAGCATGGAGTCACTGTATTTGCATAATTATGGAGCAGAAATACAGAAATCGTCCATTATTAGCTAAACGATGTGCAGACACAGGTATTTGCTGATTAATGCTATGTAATAATGCTATGTAACTGAAGCATGAGCTTCTTAGACTGCTTCTGCAGTACCACACAGCAGACTGTGTTTGTCAGAAATTACACTGACAATGCTCCAAAAATCCACAAACACTACAAACATAACTGAGTGGTCCAGTTCACTGACTCCAGTTAGCTGAGGTGAAGCAGAGCAGATGTCAATGTTAGCAGTCAAAGCAGCCATCCAGATGGATTTGTTAAAAAAAATGCCCATCTTACAGTCTTTATAGAGGGGCAAACTATCCAACTGTAAAGTTAGACATTTTAAAATCGGAATCTAAGGGAATTTATGTACTTTTGTCAACAGCCTGAACTGGTTATTAGGCAAACTTCAGTTTTTGGCTTTTTTTTTGGCCTCATATACAGGCACTTAATTTAAGCCAAGCTGCAATATGAGCTAACACCATCTAAGCAACTAGAAGTCCCTAAGCCTCTTCCAGAAAATGAAAATCCTCCTTAAAAGACATCTTGATCTGTAAAATGAAGTCTTATGCAGAGGCCATATGGGTCTCTGACTACAACCCAGAAGCCAAATAGACATAATAGCCATCCATCCATCCATCCATCCATCCATCCATCCACGCCCCTCCAGGTCTCGCTGGACTTTAATACTAAAGTTGAATTATCAGCTTTGTGATAACATCAGGAAAATGTAGAAGACTCAAAAGCGTATAATTAATGAAAGAGCTGTTGTATTGCATTAGAATTAATAGGAACATTTATTAAAGGGTGATTAGCATGTTGAAGATGTCCACCTTAACCTAACCTATCCTTAACTTAATCTTTAACTTATGTCAGCCTCCACCATGTTGCTGGTTTAATTAAGAAGCTGGAGTTTATCATGAAGGCTAAACATGAAACAAGTAGCTTAGCTTTGTTCAGCGTTTGATGTCATTCCCACCTCAAATACATTAATACAGACTCCCAAGCAACTTTAAATATGGATACAAATTTAACACTTATGTTTATAGTGTTTTTTTCCCCCCATTCATACAGTTAATGTCACAGTCTTTTCATGAACATCTAATGTAATCTTTCTGACCCTGAGCCGTACACACCTTCCTTTATTAACCTGGTTCTATAACATAAATCTTGCTTTGAGAAAGAACACCTGCACTTAACCCTGCACTGATATCTGGGACACTGCTGTGCACCCTGGCACACTTCTTTATCACCATCATCCTCTACTGATTTTAATCTGCTTTCCTACACGCCAGCGGGGTGTTATAAACCCCCACTCTCATTTCCCTGTGAGCTGAAACAACACCTTCCCTGCTGGCATTATTCTTTAGGTATCTAATTCTTCTTTGCACTAGCTCAGCCATTTTTTAACCCATTTCATGCCAGCACTAACATTTTATTGACCTTATGGATAACATAATATGTGCTAATGGTGCTGTTGCAGTGACGCATGTGCACCTTGTAGGTTGATGTTTCAGCGATGTGGTGGCACACATACTGTATCTATTCTTTGACATAATAAGCATTAACCTAAGTGTGTTTTCTTGGGTGATTGTGATTGGCTCTTTCTGTTGTGCCATGAATGAAGCCATAACTGTGTGTGACGTTTGTGCAAGCAAAGTAGAAGTAAGCTTCAGAGAAAAAAGCTTTTAAAACCTTTCTTTAAGGGCAAATCAACAAACTTTTTAGTATTTTTATTTTAATCAGATGTCACGGTAGAGTCTAGGTGTGCACTTTTTGTGTCCACATGACTATAAAGGTTATATCTTTTCTCTCTCTTTATTCATTTAGACATGATAGTCAAAATAACTGGTAGTCTATTTGAGCACTCACAATGCTTTCTGCTATGATCCTCATTCACCCATTCACTTTTTTTCTATGCCTTAGTGCTTTTATCTAACATCCACACACACACACACACAATCTGATGAATATATAGGGAGAACTCAGGGTTCAGCATCTTGCCCGAGGATACTCGAAGTGGAGGCACCACCCAACTGACTGCACTTATTACCAACATGGCTTCCAAGTGGTCAGAAATGCTTTTGTAATGACTTTGGAGAGACTTTCTTGTACAGTCCAGAAAAAAATAAAGTGCTAATTGAACCAGTTCTCCTGGCTGGGACCGGGGATAAGCTGTTAAAAGAGTCAAGGTGACTGTGTTGGCATTTGTGTTAATAACAGCATGACAGAGGGTGACTGGTCACACAGCACTGTGGGCTTATACAATATTTCTGTATGTAATGTAATGTATGCACGCAGTGGAGTCTCATGTGGTCAGATAGATGATCACAATGTCCAGTTTTCAGGGATGAAGTTAATAGTTTAATGGCACAAGTAGTTGTCATAATGTGCTATATAGAATAGTTATAATAGATGGTAAATTAAAATCACTTTTATACCCAGCTTAGGCCACACTAGAGTGCAGCACAAATGTGATTCCCCTGCTCCGAATGAAGGATCAGTCCCACAGCGAGATCTGAAGGCCAAACAGATTTATTTGTGTTTTTCACAACAGGCCTGTGCTATATAGTGACTATCCAGGTAACTTCAGAGTTAACCCTGGGTTTTACATAACCTGGGTATATCCGCATGGCAACTTTTACTGCAAACCTAATCTGATCCAGATTAAAGATCAGCAGGTGTGAAATCATTGCCTAATGACCAACCCAAAAATCTCCCTGGTGAGAAGCAGTAATAAATATAGATTCTCCTTTTCCTGTCCCCCAATCATTTTATGTCTGTAACATATGAAAATTAAATAAATAATAACAAAGGTCAATCAAATGGATCACTACGGCAAAGCCATGATGGTCCATTTGGTAAAGTAAATCCGTTGGGCGTCCTTCTTGGCCTTCAGACAATAATTCTGATAGCTAATGATCCGAACGGGACACAAAAAATAAATAAATAAATAAATAAATAAATATAGATTCTTAGAAACAACTTTATTTATTGATTTTTATTGTTGCCTGCAAACAATTTTACATTTTCATTGCTCTATAATAGTTCATGTATGACCCTAAAGCCTTCATTCAGTTCTGTTTCTACATATATTCCTCTCTCTCGGACAGGTGCACACCACCGATGCTGCAGCGGAAAGAGTAACAGCTAAAACTGTCATTTAAGCATTAATTTCATTAAATACTTAATTATAATCAGTGACATTGTCCAGCGTCTTAATGACAGAGCTGTGATATTGATAAATCGGTTAACTTACACAGTCTATATCCGACTTTCCTTCCTGCCTTCAAATACGCTAACCTTTATTAATATAGCAGCTCTTTCCCAGTCTTACTGACCTTTTTTATTACTAAACCACTGTACAGCACTTTTACTCTCATACATGCTCACACCACTGCTTTATACAGCAGCAGCTGTGTTACTTTCTGTCTGTACTATGTGTTTAACTGTTTCATATTTTTCTATTTTTATGGCTTTATCTTCATTTGTAAAGTGAACCGCTCTGCTACCAATAATCTCACCCATATTTCTAATTGGTCAGTTGCTATAAACACAACCCTCTTCATGTGAACATGTGA
>VOQK01012171.1:19780-29939 GCA_015052645.1 Benitochromis conjunctus
GAATCAGTGCCGAGCGCTTTGCTTTTTCTACATTTCACTCTCCCATCTGTCCTTATCTCTTTCTGTTTTCCTTCATTATCCTCCCTCTCAGCTGCTGCCCACTTCTCATCCTCATCGATTTACTCTTTCCCTTTGTGATCTATGGTTCCCGGGGTTCTGCCGATGCAAGGGTTCCTGAGAGCAGGAGGCTCCACTTCGACAGCATCCTTTATTCAATAAGACAGAAATTCTTCCCCATCCTGCTCTCTGCAAAATGGATAACGAGGGAGCTTGTGAACGTAGATGGTTTGGTTCAATAAAGTTGCAATTTGGATTCCTTGTCAGTGTAATAACAGGGACACAGAACAGTAACCGTACTTTCTATAGTCACGGGGATTGCAGATAGAAATGGAGCCTAGGACAAATGAGCAGGAGATAGTAAAACCATGAACACATCAGTAATTCAGCTCCCCAGATCAAAGCACAAAAGGATACATCAACACATTTTAGCTCATACGCTTTTAGTGTTTGCAAAGGGAGCTCAAGAAAGGGCAGCTACAAAAGACATCCAAAGAAATATTTGACGCATTGAAGGAATAGTTCTGAACTGTGATAAATACACCTTTCAACTTGGTTTCTTTTTGTTATTTTTTGCACATAGCAAGGTATCATTTATGACAAAAAATGTCCAAATAGCTAATAAAAAGAAGAAGAAGAGCGCAGTTCCCCTAGAGGTCAGTTGCTGCCTTCTCCAAAAGGGAGTAAATGGTAAATGGACCGATTCTTATATAGCGCTTTTCTACTCTCCCGGAGCACTCAAAGCACTTTAAACAACATGCCACATTCACACAAGCACTTCCTTCTATGCTTTAAGTGCTTTCTATCTACCATTCATATACATTCATTCATCATAGAGCAACTTGGGGTTAGTAACGTCCCAGGCATGCAAACTGGGAGAGCCAGGGATCGAACCACCAACACCATCATGGCTAGCTCCAAATGTTTGATTTGGAAGCTTTAAGGTGCCAATGTACCCTCCGCAGGGGTCGCTTCGCTCACTGCCGCATCGCCATCACACAGATTCAGCCATTGATACCAGCCGTTAAAGCACAAGTAGCTGCTGCAGTATTCTCCTAAATCAGTGGTTCTCAAACTTTTCACAATGAGTACCACCTCATTAAATATATGGCTCTTGAAGTACCACCCTTATGACCGACATTAAAATACACTAGTACAGTATAGGCCTATTTAACACCATATACAGTTTACACAAGACAATTTTATTTCTTATATGAACTTTATTTATTTTAACTGTCATAAACAGGATGTGACAAGTGATAACAATAACAACTGTACTGCATTAAAACATTCACAGCAGGTGAGATATCCAGTCTCTAAGTGATGACATGATGAAACCTGCTTCTGGGTCCAAACTACTCTGAGTTTATTAAGGCGGTTGTGTTTTTAACATGTTTTAATGCTTTGTATCTTGTTCTATTTAATTTGAACAAGCCCCTAAAAATAAGTCAATGATCACTGTTGGCCTCTCTCGTTTTTTTCCCCCACTATTTATGGTAAAGCTCAGTTTTTAAAACCTTATGATGTAACTACAGTCCAGCTCATGCAGAAGTATATTAATGACTAACCTCGTATTGTGGATGGATTATCTCAGTTGACTTAAATTTGATCCGTTTACAGCATCCTGCCATGCGATTGCATTTGTCCCTAACCATCGGGAACATTCACGTTAACTTTTATCAAGTGGAAAAAAGTTAGTGTTCATACTCCAGCTTCACTATGTTTATGTAATGCTAACCATAACTGGGTAGCTAGCTACCACGTAGCACATCATTATTTACCAGCTAGCCCAACTTCAGTAACCCTACAAACACCACTGCTGTTTAGTTTCCTGTCTTCATTTATGTTGGAAGTGATAGCAGAGCTAATTTTTCAGAAATCCCTCAATCAGAACTTGGTAAAAGGCTGTGTTTTACCATCAGCGTTTTGGCGCTGCATCACGGGGCTGTCTGCCGCCTTGCAGTTTTAAGGCCCAGGGAAACGAACTCGCCAGTGCTCTGTAGCGGCCACGACCGCTGGCGATAAGAAAAGGCTGCTCTTCATACAGGACTCATGCTAGGGGAGGCGTTTTCTGGTAGACTCCCATAAGAGCCTTGAGAACTCTTGTGTCATCTTTGCATACCTCGACAATGGTATATTATTTAATCTTAAATTTTGGGGTGGGATTTCCTGCATACCACTAGAGGGAGCCCAAGTACCACCAGTGGTACGCGTACCACAGTTTGAGAACAACTATCCCAAATGGCAGGTGTCGCCACTCAGACAATATCACGTCATATGGACTGTTAAGGAGGAGAAGAAGTCGAAACCAGGTTCTGTTCAGGACTTTCATTAAAATGGCGGGAAAAACTGGTGTATTCTGGTGTATTAAATACAAAAAAAATATATATCTCTACTAAATTTAATTTCACTATTCTCACAACAAACTAACTAGAATTAGTCATCATACCTGGTCAATCAATTTGAGCACTCACCCCAAACCAGCCAAGAATTGTTCTCAAAGTACTGAGTGCACCCTGAAAGCAGAAGGCAGCAAAAGCGATGTAATGAGGTTAAACTTCTTCACAAATCAAGTCCCTGTTGAAGTGGAAGGATAAGGAGTCAACCAGCAGTGCCCTGACGGAGGCTAAAATCTCTGAAATGCATCAGTGCCTATTTTTGGGTTCTCCACACTTGATTTCACTTTACTTTGAAGTAGATTTCTCTCATGCTTCAGATGCGAGAAGAACCTGGCCTCACCTAACCTCCCTGCACACTTCTTCACAGTGAGTGCATTTCTTTTTCACCCTTGTCACATTATGAGGGGGGAAAAAATCCACACACACACACACCTCACAGTTTCAAATTTCCATCCTCACGGGTGCCCTAAAAAGCCTCTTCTGTCCCATTTTACACCTCTACCTAGAGAAAAATACAGTTGCCCATTTCTCTACGCCTCTCATTGAACTACTTTCAACTACACTTTTCAGTTAGACAATTGTCTCAAACAGAGACTAAAACTTGTATTATCATTAGCAAAGCCATCTCAGGTGAACTTGGGCAGCATTCAGGAGAGAGTCAGACAACCAGATGTCCGACACGAGTGCTGAACTGAGGTGAACTCGCAGCGTTCGTCTCATCAGACCGCCTTCCAATGGGCTGACTTGGCCTGTTACTTGACGAGCAGAAGGCGGGCTAATTAGCCGATGGGTGCCATCAAAAGGCCACCTTGTAAGGCGACGGGATCACTCCATTCTGGATGAGACGTGGCTCAGGAAGCCCAGTTGTCATGGCAACCCACCGCCATCACACAGCAGCTGCTGATGTTGGCATTTGTCACTGATCAGCTGATAGGAGCTCGGTCCCCTCAGGTTACAGAGACAGCATGTGACCTATGTTGGAGATCACATGTGCATTAACTGTTCACTGTGAGCTTCAGTCAGAGGATGGGGGCTGTAGAATAGCTACAGTTAGTGTGCAATACAATAGGTTTGTTGTTGTTGTTTTTGTCTCATGAACAATTTACAGAACTGGCCCATGTGGTTTTCATGGTATTCTAACTTTCTGTAGGTTTTTCTGCTTCTCAACCTGAGCCCTGTGATAAAGGGACTGCAACATTTTCTCAGCCTGTCTGCAAATCTCTGAATTACACTCATGCTTGGAGCGGGCTTGTAACAGACCCTCAGCGAACGCAGAGAACGCCAGAGAGTTTGTTTACAAGCGTGAGAGAAATTTCACAAGCATGATGGAACAGAAGAGATGAACTGTTCATCATATTTTAATTGAGCTTCGTCAGGCTGCGTGCACATGCTGTTGCTGGAGATTTATAAGAAATGATATTCTATCATATAGAGACAGTGATAGAGCCAGAAAATGTTAATAGAAGCAGAAAGTGCTGAGCATTTCTTACAGTGCAGTGGGACTTCACGTTTATTAATTTTATCTTTTTTTTTTTCTTGTCAGACTGCAAACCTCTGTAGGCCAAATAATGCATTTCCTTGGTCACTTACTTTTACTATTTGGTTATACAAGCATGACATCAATCTAGAACATAGCATGAAGAAACATTTAATAATTTTATTTTATGATCAGTAGCTGTGAAAATTTTGTTATTAAGCGCTAATAGAGTGCACAACGACATTAGAATTTAGCTGAGTGATTGCGCTCTTCAAGTGTGTCCACATGGGAATGAGAGTTGCAGAGAAATGGTTACTAAAAGTTACTCATGGAAACAGCTGTTACTAGATATAACTACTGTTCTATGATTATGTGTAGACCGGTCTACACCCTCCTGCCAATGGAGAATGTTTACCTCCAGAGTAAAGTTGTGCCTCAGAGCAACAATCAACACATTTCAAAAAGTGCAGTTTTTACTTTGAAGACAAACAGTCTCTGTTTCCAGTTTGGGGTTATAGTTTGCAGTTTGCAGTCTGCCATGCAAACAAATGGCAATCGTAGCCACCTGCTAACAGTCAAAGAAATTGTAAGGAGGTTTTCGGTATTACACCCAATATCGCTTTGCCACTAATTTCATGCTAGCGACTCGCAGCAACCTTCAGCAACCACTTGCCAATCGATCATGGAATGCACATTTTTTTCCTAGCTACAGGTGGTTACCATGGCATCGCTGATCTCTAGGCCTGCATAATCAAGGTTTTAGCGGTCAATTTCACAGTAGCTGCCAGCAACCATTTGCAACTGGTGGCCCATCCAGAGGGGTGCCCATGGATAGACACAGAGCATGCCTCAGCTTAGAGATACTTTTTAAACTGTGGTAATGCTATTTTTAAATTAGATCTTATAATTAAGCCATTTTAAATCTGGTGGCCGTACTATTCTTTCATTATTCAGGAGGTCCACATGTCGAAACTGTGATCACACTGAGATCTAGCCGTCAAGAAATAGCCAACCAGCCTTTTCACAAACAGGTAGCTGCATTTAGCAGAATGGAACTGTGTGTCAGTTAAATTGTTGCCAAGACAGAAATACAACCTGTTAAAGGGCAGCACCTGCCAGTTGTGGCTGCAGACACTGAAAGCACTTCTATTTTCTATTCTGCTCGTCTAATGTGAATGATTTACACCCCGGCATGCTGACAGAATACAATTAGCTTCCTGCTAGGACAGAAAAACAGTATTGGAAGACCTTGCCCCGAGTCTTTTCTCCACTACAAACAACACACTGACCAATTACTCTAAACTTTAAAAAGGAGAATGAATGTACTTTTAAAAAAAGTGATCTCAGCTGCAACTGTTAAGAAAACGGTGCCCAAGCATTACTGTTAAGCACATCCAGCCACTTGATTCCTTAATAAACATTTGGCAGAGTAGAGACATTACATCAAAATGTCCTGTGAGTATACCCAGTGATGATGGTATGAAGTGGCTCTATCTGTGCTGCAAGTTGGAGCAGAGCTGCTAGAAGTGATCATCTCTCAGCACAGGTGACTTGTGGGAACAAGATCCCAGCCTTCTGGGGAAGCCTGCCACCTCTGACCGCCCTGAATTATTCATCGGTTACACGCCGGACCACTGCGAGCATGCCAGGGTCGTCAAGGCAACCGCAGCCTTTTCCTGCCCACACAAATAACCACATACCCACATGATTTAAAGTGCTGCGCTCAAATTCATATTGTAAAATTTAAACGAGGGAAAAAGAATCAACCTGACTTTTAATGACACCACAACCATGGTCTGCACCTCATGACCCCGATGCGAAGCGATGACTGCAAAGGCTGAGCAGGGCACTGCAGAGCATTTAGCCCCTAGTGCCTACACATACACACAAACACACACATACACACACACAATGGCTTTATGCATGCCATGTCCACCCTCTCAGTGGCCCCATTAGGATGAAATGTCACAAAAATGTCATGGAAAAATGTCAGAGTCTGATCATACATACTGATCAGAACAGCAGGCTTTAAGTGGATAATCTTTTTGGAGCTTGTCAAAGTATTTTAATGACTTAAGATAATGAAAAATGACAGCAAGAAACGTCAAGATTATGGCATGTGACAGGAGCTGCAGTATGACATCAATCCTAAAAGACAAAAACCTCCATGAGGCTGTTTGATATTCAGGTTTCAAAGTACATCAATTTCTGCGATGAAGCCCAAACGCTAATTCAAACACGGTGAAATGTGATTACATGCACGCGGGAACAGACTGAAACAGTTGTCATGACTCACAAAACTGTGCGCACATTTAAATGTACACACACACACACACACACACACACCTACACACACACACACACACATGCACGCGTGCGCGCACGAGGAACAGTAAAATGAAATAATATACAGTGAGAAACGACACTCTATATGTATGAAACATGGCAGGACTATATGTGTTGATTTTGCACACAATACATTGCATCAACAGTTAATCACGATTCTAAGTCAAGAAAAATTCAGTTCTGTTCTTTTGATTCCACACAATATGATTCATTTGATGATTGTGGGTCCTTTGATCAGCTTTGTAATTACATTATTGTAAGTAGGAATATCCAGAAAATGAGGTGATTATCTACTTAACTCTGATTTTTTTTCTTTTGCTGTGAGACTTCACAGTCCCATTCACACCTGTTTACCTTCACTAATCGCCCTTTGTCAATTCATGTTTGTTTTTTTGCACTAGACTTCTTGCATTCACTTTTAAAAGATTTTCCTTAATAACAGCAAATAAAATCACAAATTCTAATCCGCTCCGCAGATGCATAATCCAGGTCGACTTTAAGCTTTAAATATACTGAAGAAGAAATAAAACTCTTCACAAGGACGCCAAATTGCTGATCTCCAAGTTGGGCAAAAAGACTTTTCTTGAATCTGTGCCAACAAACTCTGAATGTATGGAAGCTTCTGAAAAGGTTCCTTTGGCATCACGTCGAATGCACAGGTTAAGCTTCACTTTTTGTGAAGAGGTACATTTTAACCTCAACGATGAACTTTTTTTAGCCAAGTTTGTTCCTGTGCCTAAACCTATCCAGTGAGCAGAATCTACTGAGTGAAAACCAAACCAAACAAAGGTGCACAGCGCAGAACACTCTGTGAACCATTGTTAACTCTTTGACAGACTTCTGGTATAGTCCAACGCCATGCTTATGTCTTTAAAAGAGGATGGGGTGCTTAACCAACTGCATCTGAGTGAAGCGTAATATATGGTCCAACAAATGTGTCCGTCTGCGTACATGTTTCTGTTCGGACAGCTCTTTGTATGTTAGAACTTTGCTCCTCTCCACAGCTGGCTGACAGACCAACAACGGCACAAGGAATGGCCAAGAGTGGCCCACAAACCAGTTGTGCCACATTGTAGACCATCCAGTGATCTCTGCAGGCAGACCGGCCATCGCCGAACTGCAGCGGACAGCGGACGCAACGCCTGCACTGAACCATAAATTCCACTTTGATCCATGGAATGTGTTGAAAAATAGCAAGTAAATCAGACAGAACTTTGCAGAATGTCCCAGCGTAAAGCAGAATGACATTTTAGGCAATAGAATGTGGGAATACCATTAATATTTAAGGGGTGTCAACTCACAAGACCCAAAGGGATATTCCTGGAAATAAAGACAAGTGGCCAGTAGTGGAAAGCCATTACAGAAAGACCTAGAAGACATTTTTTACATACTACAACTGTCCCTGCTTAAATTCTAACTATTCAAAACGCCCACTTTGAGGCTAAATTGCCCTTACTGCTCCACGTGTTTATTTACATCCTCCAGCGTCGCACTCTTCCTCTTTGGTTTCTGCGTGATTGTTTGTCCAGCCCTGATTTACGACACTCGCCAGCGGTGTTGGTAGATGGTGTTCTGCTTTCACCGTCCTTCTCTCACACCATCTCTCTGTCTCACACATGCCTACATATGCAGTACAAACATATACACACTGAGCAGGGTATGTAGCAGGGTTCATTTCGATGTCGAACGACTAATATCGCGTCCCGGTGACAAAAATGTTTGGAATTCTCCCCCTCTCAGAGAAGCACTTCATCCATGTGTGCAAGTGTTTTCTTCCATCTGTTTTTCTTTTCCTCTATGTGTCTGTGTGTCACCATCTGTGTGTGCATGTGTGTGTGTGTGTGTCAAAGGGTGTTAGAAGCAGGCAGGGGCTTAGCAGAGCAAAAGAGAGCAAATCTGTCAGCTCTCCCTGGGCAGACAACCCTTCTGACCCTCATTCAAAGACATATTGATTCTCCTCTACACCCAACAGGGGAGCACACACACACACCCGCACGCACACACACGCACGCACACACGCACGCACGCACGCACACACGCATAAGTGTGTTCCACATTCTGTTCTTCATTGTGTTCTTCATTCACAAGACTTTTTCCTATAACATTATTAACTAATCACATATGTGTGGAATCAGTGGAAATGAAATGAAATCATTTGTGACTTCACACGGGGCAATTCATTCGAGAGATTCACATCTTCAAACACTGTCTGACCTAGTTTGTTGTTCTTTGGGGTTTTCATTTGTCTTGCTCTATTTCCCGTCTGTTACATACTCGGTTTGGGTTGTATAAGAAATATAAACCTAGCATGCCACAGAGACAAGCTTTTCTCTTATCTTAACACTGACACCGTATTAAACCTCACCGTGCACTTGTTAGCTCTATCTTGTTTCTAAGAAACAAGCCTAATGACCTATGGGATGTCACCAGTCGGGGCTTTGCAGACTGTTAGGGACCCATTGTGTGCTTTCATGTAATTGCCGGAGCGTTGTCACACAAAGCTCGGGTCAGAATTTAAAGACTAGTGGTGGGGAGATTGAAAATCAACCTCACAAATCATACTGAAGATGGTGTTAACTAAAGCTTTTTGCTGTTTGTGTCAAACTTTGTGGAATGATTGCAGTAAATGACAAGACAACAGTAACTGACATGGACTGTGTTTAGTGTGTGCGCCCTTCACAACATGACACCACAGACGGAAAAAGTTAGAATGAAGAAATTGTTTGTGTGTTTAAACATATCTGTGGTAAAAATCTTTAAAGTATTTGCAATACACATTCCTTTCAATATGAGAAGCATGCTGAGCAGTAAATGCAAATTTACAAAGAACCCATTTGAAAGGAAGTGGTTGTGTTCTGTAACTGAAAATATGATCAAAACCCACTGTAACAGAAAGTAAGACAAAGTTAGCCCCCTTTTATTTTCTATGAAGACATATAGTAAACTTAACCTTAATTATGCATTTAAAACAATTTCATACAAAAACCCTGTTTGGCTTCACTGCTAACATAGCTTAGCATAAAGACTGTAAAAAGGGAAAAAAAAACTGTCCCCAAAGATTGATTAATAAACATGAACTGTAGGAGAAATGTGAATTTTGTTGTTCTTTTTTGACACTTGCCTTCTCTGTTCTCTCTGCTCTGCTCTAAAGTTGTTGGCTGGAAAACCAAAACAATGAGCCGAAAGATGCTAAAGCCACTGTAGTGGCCATCATGATAGTTCTCTGTGTGTGTGTCACTACGAGCCAGAATGTACACATTAAACCAGTCATTTGGCACATCCCTCATATAAAACCCCTCAGCAGTGCAGCTTTAAACAAGCCAGCCTTTAGATTTCTGCCAGGCTTCAATCCGTGCTCGAAAAACAACACTGACTTTGCTTCAATGTCAGGAAAGCACATATCTGTGAGTATTTACGCTCACTCGTAGGTCACATGTCTTGCGACCCAGCCCGGCACCTCAGTGCAAGGTCTGTGGTAATGGCTGGTCACCGGGGGCGACCGGTCACGGCCGTTTGTGTGGTGTTAGGAGGTAAAGAGTTGACATGCTGGGTTTGCTGTTTGCAGCGTGGTTGTGCCGTGGTATAATGTCAACGGGCCTCATGCTGACCCTACCACTACACACACACACACACACACACACCCATAACACGGTCAGTGGTATAAGCTGAAAAGTGCCGGCTGCAGTAATGAAAGGCAGGTGCACCGGAGACCAGCAGAGGAAGAGGAAGAGAAAATGAGAAAGGACAAAAAGAACATGTGAAAGTCAAAGCAGGTGAAGAAGAGTGACTGATTTGAGGACATTTGTGGACACACACTGTGTTTGTGTGTGTGTGTATGTGTGTGACAGAGGGACAGGTGTTCTGTGTCTAACAGTAAGAT
>VOQK01012174.1:22963-42173 GCA_015052645.1 Benitochromis conjunctus
CCCTTGTGCACTTTTCGTTGCTTTGGATGTATTTGAGGTATTTAAACTCATCCACCTTTACTATCTCTACTCCTTGCATCTTTGTTTGAGGCAGTGGGCATTCTAATTGTAAAACTATCCTAAAGTAACATTATAAATTGGGCTACTCGGGACACATTCAGACAACATTTCAGTCGTTATAAATAAACTTGTCTGAAAGAGTTTGATTTGAACAAAAATTGAACAAAAAAGTTCCATATGTCCAAGCTAGGGAAAGGAGTAACAAATGTGATAAATCTTGTAATAAACAGGTGACACAGATTGAACTGATTCAGAGGCAGCCTTGGCAGAAAGGAGTAGTGTCATCATTTTTGTTCCACATCAAACCCACCTACACTAAAAGAATATACATATATTTCTTTGTAGTAATCCGTGTTCTTCACTTTCCACTAACAATGCTCGCATTATAATTGGACTTTTTTTCCATTACTTCACAAATGCTGTTTCATTGTTTTACTTTAAGCGAATGGCTTTTTGACATACTTTGATTTTTTTTTTCTTCTGCTTTTTAGCTTTTGGTGGTAATTTACCTTTAGTCTACTTGCCCAGCAAGAACTACTTTTATAAAGTGAGTTTGTTCCATAACAAACACCATGACTCAGTTGGCAGAAGCAAGTGCCCTCGCGTGGCCCTCACTGTTGAAAAGCTTTGAGAGCTCTGCTTTTAAAACTTTAGCTTTCCACTCTGTAGGTTGCAGTGCACTTTTTAAACCATATTTTATGTTTCATAGTGAGACTTTAAAGTCTATACACCGTTCCAGATCCCCCGAGCATTTGGAAAGGCTTTTATCTTTATGTTGATTCCTCGATTTTAATCTTGCGAGTTTGTCTTTAGCATCTTTCGACTTCTGTGTCTCTTCCTCTCTTCTCATTCGTCACCGTTTGTGTATCAGCTTCATCGTTGGAACTACAAAAACAAATCTGTGATTTTTACTCACGTTTGAAGAAACCTTCTCTGTGAGGTATTTTATAACCTAACTGGATTTAATGAAATTGTAAAATAGTTAAATATTCATACGTAAGTCTCATATTAGTGTATACACAATGCAATCACAACACAATCTTGAAGAGTGTTTAAGAGTGTAAAGCTGCAGGTAATTGAATGTTCAAGCCAGTGAGCCCTGCTTGTTCATATGCTGTCAGGTATATTGTAACTACAGCCCAATACCATTAACATCAGATTAATGCTGCCTCAGTAAATGTGTGGGAAAGCCTGCTAGACTTCCCAGCCTCTAGTTTCTTCTTGTCATTTTTATTATGTTGCCTTTACTCGTTAGTGTCCAGACAATGTGTTTAGGTGTAAGCACTCTAGCTGCAACGGCATACTGGTAACTTTGATGTGAAGTGAAATTTCTTTATTGCATTACAATCTTGTTGTCAGAAGTACAACTGTATCTCCAGCCTCAATGATAAAACACTGCAGCTTGTTAAACTTTTTTTGTGTTTGAGCTAACACATTTGGAAATAAATGGAAAAGAAGCACCGCAGCCTTTTGCTAGTTTTAGCTGAAAAAATTTTTTTTTTATCATCTATTTACGGTCAATAGGGAGCCAATAGGCAACATACTGCATCTGTACCTGCACATATGTTTCACAGTGATTCCGCATGCATATGTCCTCCACTCCATCTGTAGCCATATTTAAGTGCAGAGCTTGAGATGACGTGAAGAGAAAGCTCCTGTCACACAGGACTTTTATTACCTAGGGGACGCTCGGTGATTTGTAATAATAGTGTAGCTCTTTTGAGTCTTTCTTTTATGCCTTGATCACATTAATTTTATTCAAATACTGGTTGGACGTTACACAGTTTCTTTAGTGTAGTGGTTATCATGTTTGCCTCACACGTGAAAGGTCCCTGGTTTGAAACCGGATGGAAACACGAGGTTTTGGTCTGGAAAAAAGGAACGAAATGTCTTGCCGATGAGCATCAGTCGCGCCAGCTCGCGCAGAGGAGCTGGCAACCCCAAGTGAAAGTGGCACACGTCTAGCGCATATAAACAATAGATGGTTTTATCTATAATGTTGTTCTACATGTACAATGACAATGAATTCTCCTGTACATGCTATATTTTCTTGTATCATTTCTTAAGATGCTTTCTTTTTAATATATCAAATTAAACCACTTCAGCGTAATTTCCCAGCCTAATGTTCGTGTGAATGATATTTTAGTTGGCACTTCTACATTTCAGTTGCATTTGAAATGCCTTGCGCGTGTTAAGGGTCAGATAAGTAAAACTACTGCATAATAACCAATTAAAAAATGCTTCCAAATTTTCACTTTGTTCAAATTCAAAACATTTGAAGTACCTTCTGAAGTGATCTATTGAAATACTTACAAATGCATGAGATGTCTCAATCACAAAATATGGCAGTTTCATCAGTATGTTTCAATACACATCCACTGCAATTTACACACTACAGTGGATCTACAGAGATACAATAATTTTACATAGTGTGCCTTCGTAGATCCACTGATAAGAATAGTGGAATTTAGCATTATTGCTATTTCACTTATTTATGACTCAAATAACTTGAAATCTGGAAATGCTGTTGAATGCTGATACATTTCTGCTGCTGTGCAGTAATGCTGGCAGGAATATCACTGACTTTTATTAAAAAGTTACAATTATTAATAACTTTGCTACAATTTCCACACATGCAAAGCCACCCAGGGGCCAAATTGGACCCTTTGGCAAGACAGTTCTGTCCCGTATGGTTAAACCAATAATAGTTTTAATCTCCAATCAACATCTATGTATCCACAATGACACTCGTGTTATTCCTCTGTGCCTTGAATTGTTTTCAGAAATATTCTATTAAAAATAGATCGGTTGCACTGGGTCTTTTCTTCAGTATAATCAACACAAATATATTACTTTTATACTTCCATCCGAAATAGAGTGTAAATGCACAATAGGGCAAAGGATTTATATTATATACTACGAGCTCTATATAAGTTGCTTTGGCAAATACTTTCTTTAAAGAGATATACAGTGTGTAACTGTAAACATCTGCAGATAGTATTGGGATTACATTGTTGGTAAAAATTTGAGTTTTTGCGTGATGTGGTCTTAAAAGAAAGCCACGGTTAACATCCATCCATCCATCCATTCTTTTTCTGTCACTTATTCAGGTCTGGGTCACAGGAGTAGTAGTCTAAGCAGCTTGCTGAGAGTCAGCCACGCCCCCCCCAGCTACCCCAATGTGTCCTAGGGCTGCCCCGGGGTGTCCCTGTAGGACATGCCTGAAACCCCTCACTAGGTTGAACAAAGTCGGCATCCTAGTAAGATGCCCTAACCACCTCACCTGGTTCCTTTTTTACCTTTAATGAAATTTGCAATAAATTACTTCTTTGCAATGCGGTGTTATGCCTTTTTACCTGTGGAAAGCCAGGGTGAAACACCAAATTTAAAGATGGTAATTACAAACCTCATTAGTACATCTTTAATACCCAACTGAATTATCTGCTGAACTATGCTGCAGTGCTTTCTAACACCAAATAAAGAGAATGAATTCTTTATAAGTCCAGCCTGCTGATATTTCATTGTTCTTCATTAATCTTGCTCTGGCCAGAAAAGTTCTACCTCCAACACAGTGGATTTAATGACAACACTGTCTCTGTATAAAAAGAGCATTAAGCAGGGAAAGCCCACCCAACACACGGTGCACCTTTGTGCCTCAACTTTGCAGCCTCTTGCCCTGCAGGGGTTATTAGTCATCTTGGCTATAGGAGCAAAGCCGTCGTGGGTGCTGGGTCTCTGTGCTCCCGGAGCCCTGCAGTGAAGGAGGTGCAGGTGTGGTGTCAGCAGAAATACAGTATTTATTGTAGAGAGATGTATAAATAGAGAGATAAATGCTGAGAGGTGAGAGTGAGATGAGGCTGAAGATGGATCAAAGGGATTAAGATGCTGCTGATGATAAAAGGGTGGAGTGTACATGGGAAAGCTATACAGCTATGACTAACTGTATTTTTAATAATGGAAAATATATTTAAATACATTGACGCACACAGCAAATTATACACATATGTGTATATGTGCTGGCACACCAACTCAGATGATTTCTTTTTCTTTTTTTTTACTGGACGACTGAGATTATTCTCCCTACACTTACATGCCTGCTCAAACCTACTGCAGAAAAAATACCTACATTTGAGAGCTTATTTCATCCTTGGCCATGTTGGCATTAATGTGGAAATATGAGTGTGGCAGCTGAAGAGGACTGATGCCCAAGACCTATATTGCTGTAGTTGTGGGTGCAGCAGTGGGAGTGCTGCTGTAAATAATATAGCAGACTGTGTGAATCTGCTTCACTGAGTCTCAGATCAATCAATGGGAACTCTTTGGACCTTTTGATGTACTTTTTTTTTTTTTTTAACAACAGACACATGCAGGCATGTAAAATACTCACACATTCTTATATCAGCCCTCAGGATGTTGGAGCAGATGGTGTGCAGGTAGTAGTAGTTGTCAGTTGTTTTCATGAACAAAGCGTGACACTCGACTAGTTTGTATTCAATGTTGATTGCTGCTGTGTGAATTTTTAAAACTATATGAATATGGATGCAAAAACATATTTTTACATACAAACTAACACATACTTTAATGAGGTTCTGACTTCAGTTCAGGCATTAACTGAATTCAGGGCAATATTTGTCGGTAGAATTGGAAAAAGAAATACTCGTTCACAATGTAAGTTTAATTAACGTTTATAACCCAGTATGTAGAACTGTAGGGGCTCTGAAAATATGATTTAATAATAAATTGATATCCCAAACAATCATTCTAATTGGTATTTTCTAGATATCTTTAGAATTAATTATGAAGGGATGGCCTGTGTGTGTGCATCAGAAATTTCTCCTTTCACAAAAAAAGCCTTTCCTCACTCCTAAAAGTTTTTTATATCCCATGGGAAGGCAGCCCACAGGGCGGGAAAGAGATACCTGCCATACCATAACGAATGTGACAATGAGATTGACGGCTACCTAGCATGAATTCCTGCTCACTCTGGTCTCACAGTAGTGCTCCTGTGCTGTTAAGACATTCCCTCACATGGCTCACTAGCTGATTCTGTCCTTATGTATTTGTCAGTTACTTTGTGTTTATTTTTCTGCATTCATTTTCATGCACTGTGGGTAGTCACTATCCATTTCTCCCAGACAAAACATGTGCCAGCCTTATTCGAAAACTTGCTATTTTATTATATATGTGCTGTTTGATGAATTTGTTTAAGAATATGTGTAGAAACTGTGGTTTCAGCCCCTGGTGTGATGCTGAAAAAGGCTCAATGAAAAGAGAAAAATGCCAAAAATATTTGTATAAAGTAGGGTCTAAATTATTATCACCACAGTTGGGTGGAAAGCTTGTTGTTGAAAAATATGAATTAACGAGGAATAAAATAAAAAAGAAAAGATTCAGAGGGGAGAGCAGAAAAGCTTTGTAAGATGAGTTGAAACACTAATGAGGGTCACATAATCTAGTTTTAACATCGCCTGCACAAGAATGCAAGCAAATTGTCACTCAAATGGGTAATTTTTTCACCTACCCTGCAAAACTACCCACAAATATCTAAAAAAAAAAAAAGTACTTCTCAACTACCTGATATGTTGAGGATCATGTACGAGCAACGGGTAAAAGTACAAGCAACTGCAGGCGCCTGACTCTTAAAGGTCTCTCTTTCAAGAAATCTGAGGTCCTGTGTGGAGCAGGTGCACATACACGGGAATTACAAGATCAATAAAGACCTATCAGCTGAACTAGTCACATGAGTCTTGTGACATTTCCTCCCAGGGACACACTGAATATACTTGTCTGTGGAGGGCAAGTCAGCCTGCTCCCTGTGCTGTTACTGTCTGTCATAAAAACATATCACTCAATTATAATATCGCTATTCTTTATTTTGCTGAAACATACCTCTGCCGTGTACAAAGATGAGAGACATACGATTATGGAAGCTTATTTCTGCCACTAAAAAATTTTAGTTGTTTTTCTATTGCCTCAAAGTGCTTTCTATTGTAAAGACCCTCCAATATAGAGAGTGGGAAGGAAAAACTCCCTTTTAACAGGAAGAAATCCCCAAATTTTGAGAAAATAACTTGAAATTTCAATTTGGCACTGCTAATCAGGAAACTCTGTGAAGATATGTAACTTCTGGTAGCATCAGCATCAGCTGCTGCTTTTAGAAATGTTGAACTCATTGTGTTGCTAGCTGAAGAAATTTGGAGATAATAACTTATTTTTTCTCCCAGTGTTATAAATAAGCTTCCATACACGAGAAATGGAGTTCTGTACTGCTGAAGTAATAGCCCACCAGCAGTTTCTCATGTATGTTGTCACTGTAGAAATGTTCACTAAATGCTTATATTACATGTTTTAATATTCCCAGTTCCAGAGACCGTATCTTAAAAAAAATCAGATGTGGCCGTTTCCACTGTGTTCACACTCTCCACAAGATAGTGACTTGTCAATCACACAATAGCCACGTCCTAAAGTATACCATGCATTATTCAGTGTTACTCTAATTAGGACAATCATTAAAAAAACTGTAATAACTGGCTAATTAGAAAAGTGATTAATTAGGTATTAAATTAAGTGAGAGGCAGTCCTATTTTCTGCAGTCAGTGGAACTGCCCCCTGCTGAAAGAAAAACCCACACATCTACACTGGTTTCAGTTTTCTGCCCTCAGGTTATGGTCATCTTTTATATACCATCTATGACTAAAGAACCAACTCACATGCATCCCAGCATATCATAAGTAACCTCAGAAGGAGTGACCAGAACATCTTTTTGCTTAATTAGTTTTAAATCTTGCAACAATCTCTAAAAATAAACTGAAAATTAGGGGAGAACAAGAAAAACACTGAGTCAGGGTGTGATAAGTAAGTACCCTTAATCACTACGTCCTTTAGTCTCATCATCAGCCATGCCTCTTCAAAAATCACAGGAAGTTCTCCTCCATTAGTATTTTGGGATGCCACAGATGTATTCAGGGTTCATTTCTTTATCTTTGATGACCTTGTAAAGAAAAAATAAGCTATCAAAGTTTCCCGATACAAGTTTATGAATACAGAAAAGCCTATAATTGTTAGCTTCTACTTTTATGTAACTGCAGTTTAAAGCAGGCTGCTGTGCATTGCATCATGGATAACAGACTTGATTTATGCTGAGGGTTGTTAACCGGTCTTAAAAGTTTGTTGGAGCAGGTCTTTATTCTTACGTTTGTTGGAACTGAACTTTAAAGGAGCCTCTTTATGAATGTCCACTTCTAACTTCATAGATTTAGATTTATAGTGTCAGCACTTAAATAGCAACCACATGATATTGTTTAACTGGCACATTCGTCATAACTGTAGCCTCTAGATTTCTTTCTGTTCATATGGTGATGCTGTCTTTGCGTTTGGGTGGTGGCTACATGCATTCAAGCCTCATTTTGTTGCTGTGTAACATTTAAGTTCAGCTCCATATGAGATGGCTTAAGTGCTATACCTCTCGTTCAAATGTAGCGATCGCCAAGTTAATGACTAACCTGCCGTTCAGAAAGAGGTCGGGGAGATAATGGAAGATTTGTAGCATTTAATAGAGAACAATGGCTTTGGTAGTGAGTGTAAATTAAGTGTAATTATTATCTAAAGTTACTTCAATTAAAGGTTTTTTACTGCAGTTGTCTCATTGTCGGTCTCAAACATGAGGGTGCTTCAGTCTGTGTCAGTCTTTGGTCCTTTCTGAATTATCTAAACAGCTATTAGAAGGATTACCATGAAAACTATCCATGTTTGCTTAACGTGAAATGGAATTACAACATTAATAACATCAGAGATTTAAACGATTCCCATAGTGTAAATTTGTCCTTTGTCTACTCTTCTTCTCTGTGAGAAGCATGGAGAAGCAAAAACTCATATTCAATCTAAATAAGGAGACTTGCTCCTTTATTCAGCTTGTCGCATGCGAATTGAAACTGGGTTATGACAATATGAAATAAAATGTCAAAAGATTAATCAATACTGAAGTCAGTCGCTTGTTGCAACCATGTAATATCATTCTTCTAGTAAAACAAACAAAAAGAAAGCTTTTATCTAAAAATATGTCTCAAGATTTAGACATTTGCAGTTAGATTAAAAAGATCAGCTGCCATATTTTTTACAAGCCACAGCAAAAATTATTGGCTATCTGTCTTGAAACTGCACATAGGCACGTCACTGATTTGAATTAACACAGTTGTTACTGTTCAATGTCAGCATTTTAACGTTCTCATCTTGTTAGCGTTTTATCGAGATTTAGTCCTGATTGTCTGAAGAGATGATTAACATGTTATGTCATTACCTGAGAGCAAGCCTGCCAATTTCTGTGCTGTTAAAGGCTGTTTTCTCAAAACATGTTTGGGAAAACGGGGTTTAGTCTAATTCTGGATGCTCTCTTGCTGATGATTTTTTGTGGGGCAATATTTAAATCCAGCCTGAATACTGAGGCATCAAAGTGCTGTTGTTGACATTTGGTGTCATGAACAGTTTTGTTCCTGGATGACTTTATGATTATTATAAATATATAATACATAATAATACTATATGGATTACTTAAAGCAGACAGTGGTCATTTAGATTAATTATTCTTTTTAGACATTTGTTATTCTGTTTATTTATTTGATTTTCAGTGTATTTATTTATTTATTTTTCTTGACCTCATTATTTGTTGATGTCTCCCTTGATATGAAACGGATAAAAACACCAGTAGGTTTGAATGAAACTGTCTATCAACTTCATCTACACTGTGTTACCGCCACAGGCTAAAGATGGACGAGTCGCCAACAGATCTAAGGGGACAGATTTCACTGGCTGACCGACCAGATCTCAACCCCAGGCTTGTGTGGCTGTGCAGAGTGGAGGCAAAATTTATTTTTTCAGTTAATGCACAAGAAACTGTTCAATAAACTCCCCTTTTCAGACACAGTTCTGAGAAATACTGCAGCTGGGACTCTCAGTCTGTGTTGTCGGTTGGATTTTCGCGTGCTGTGTCTGATATTTTAAACGGTTAATCCTGGAGGTGGGACAGTAAAGACAACACCCAGTCGCAGGAAACACACTTCTTATCGTTCATATGTTAAAAATAGGCTGTTTTTAACCTTTTCACAGTCTATTTTT
Organism: Benitochromis conjunctus; assembly: GCA_015052645.1. Lineage (NCBI taxonomy): Eukaryota > Metazoa > Chordata > Actinopteri > Cichliformes > Cichlidae > Benitochromis > Benitochromis conjunctus. Next base: position 32,135 of record VOQK01012174.1, read on the forward strand.
TTTTTATTTCATTTCTGTTTTGGTATAGGATAGGTGTGATCTTTTATGGAGAACCAGTCCTCTTGTCAACTGTACCATTACTGTTAGGCCAAAGGACATATTTAGAACTTAATGGAGGGAAAAAGGCAACAAAAGATGCACCTTGAATATCCATGTAACCTAAACAATATTTCCCTCTGGTTATTTGCATTCTAGTTACTGTCCTAAAAAAAGAAAACGTCATTTTAGGTACAATGCAGTTAGACTGACAGGTTTGTGCTTATCTGTGAGTATCTCACCTAACACCGAGGGCCGCTGCTGTCCATTGATATTCCAGCTTGGTGTGCATGTCAGAATAGCTTTGTCCAACTGTGCAGAACAGGGGAGACAGTGTTTGACGGCGCGTCTCAATATTTAATTATCTACAGCTGCTTCAGAGCAAACAGAATGATCTGTAGGATCAGCAGATGTGACTGTACATTTCCTGGACTGCAAAACTCAAATAAACAAGTACTCCATCCACATGCCCTTTACATGCACACGTTTGCTACACTCCTGTGACACCTGAATAAAAAGACGGCGACACTTTAGTGGCTCGATCACAAAACAGAAGCTGTCTGCTGACACGGGGAAAAAAAAGAAAACTCTTTGTGTCTGTATGGGTTTGTGACTGCAGCAGATTTCCATGGATCAAGGTGGTGCATGACATTGTAGTGCTGCAGGCAGTGAGTCCCACTTCAGCAGGGCAAATATTCTTCTAGTCTAATTAGTAAGTAGCTCTTACAGTGTCCCCTTGTCTCTCCGAGGAGAATGTATCAAAAAAACAACAACTAGCCTCTGTGGAGCTGGATTAAATACAAAATAAATAAAGTTTATTGTGATTGCCTTTAAATGTTAAAGGAATTTAAAGAGCTTGAGCGTCTAGCCTCAGGTATAAATAAATTGAGGCATATTTTAGTTGCTAAATAGAGTGAGGGCTTAGACATAAGTACTTTGCTTCCAGAGTGAAGTGACATATTCTGACTTTCTCTTCCTCTCTCTCTCTCTCTCTCTCTCTCTGTGTGTGTGTGTGTGTGTGTGTGTGTGTGCAATCATGTAGTCCATTTTGAGGGCTAGTGCTGATGAAAGTTGGTCAAAAAAGGGCCACATTAAAAATTTTACTCGAGTTGAACTTGGTAAGTTTTATGTAGTTACAATAAGCACAAGATATCATTTTGGTAGTTTATCTATAATTTAGGCTAAAAAGTTTTACTTTTTCTGACTCTGTGGATTTAATAAGGACTTTGTGTTCCTAACTGTGGTTGCTTATTTCATCATGAAACCTATCTATCTAAAATATTTTGGAAACAAAAACACACAACAGCAAAAGTGCCATCATTTTAAAAGAAACAATCCTCCTACTGCAGGTGGCTGTTCTAAGTCCCGTTCGGTGTCTTGCTGCTCGATTGCCATCTTTAAATGCCTCAGTGTTGCCTCAACATTATTTTAAATGTTTGCACATAATAAAAAAAAAAGCAACTCATAAAAGTTTAAAAACATGACAGCTTAATTAATGGCTCATTTCAGGTGCTGACATCATCTGAGAGCGCCGACTAATGCACTTTATGAATGCATATCTACATATTTGCTATGATATTGAATAGAGAGATATGCCGTGACCTTCTGCTGTGCACCTGCAACAACTTGACTTGTTAATGTTTCCCATTTAGGCTGCTGATTGGGTCTTTGGTAGCAGGGATTGGACAACTGCCATCTTTGTCATGACATGTCCTTGGTCTCTCCAACAAACAAAGATGGGCATATGCATGTGCTTCATGTTTTAAAATTAAGTCTGTACATTTTAGCATTGGACACGATTCAAACCCTGTATTCTCAGGTATAAGGCCTCTTTTTAACTAGTTGTTCCACCATGTATTTTATTTATTTAATTTTTTTGAAGTACTGTATTCTGCTTGTCTGATCTGGTCCAGGAATAGTCCTCTGACAGCCAAGTCTCCCATCATGGGCTAAATTTTTAAAATCTTAATAAACAGACCCCAGAGAAAGTAACGGCTTCTAATTCTGACTGATCTGATTTTTGAGTTATACATGAAAGCCTTCATCTAAAATTAGTGTTATATAATTATCATTACCTAATATTACCTAAGTCTCACATCCCCTCACCTCACTGGGCCTATGAACCATCCACATGGACCAGGCCCCCAGACAAGTGTGATCTGCCATCAAAGAGGGCTGTGTAAATGTGTGCTTGTGTGAGATGCCACAGGATGTTTGAGTGTTTGACCTGGTTTAACAACATCCTCTGACAGAGACACCACAGGCTCCAGATCGAGCAAGAGATAAAAACAACTATGTTCCAGACCTTTACCCCGGCCATTGTTACTGCTTATCTCTAATGTAGCGCTTCTGCTAATAATGAGGAGGAGAGAGGAGGAGATAGAGGGAGGTGTTGTCATTGATAAGGAACAAAAACATAATCTATTGTTAATTAAGGTGTAGCTTAAGGACTGTCACCACCCCATAATGTGTACTGCAGTTCTGTAAAAGCAGCGAACTTGCTTCACCTATACAAACTCTTCTGCATACAACTTGTAACACAACTTGACAACCTTCTCAGAAATAGTCATTGGATTACATCAATATCTGTGCATGTAGACACACAAATACCTATTCATTATCATCATCACAAAGCCCCAAAGTTTGTTATTCGGATGACTGCAGGTGGCTTCGGAATGGATTCTCCTTTGTTTCAGCTTCATGAAGCATACACTCAGGTGCGTCACACAGGATGTCTTGTCCTCTCCAGTTTCCATCGCCCGGCCGACGCTGTGTGCACCGAGGAGGTTATCGGCACAAAATCACCACTCTAGCTCCAGATTTAACCGGTGGGGGAGGGGCTTATGGGCTTGCATACATCACTGTTGCTGTGGGAAACCGCATCCATCAAATAAAGTCAAGCATTCACCTGTGTGGCTCAGGTGACAGTGGAGGACGAGTGGGGGATTGGGAGAGATGGAGGTTAACCTAGGGGTGTGAGCATAACCCTGACCCTGTGGTGGAAGTGTAGGGGAGGTTTTGTTAGGGCACTGCCAGCCTCTTAGTCTATGTCCTGGAGGCAGGCAGGAGATTGCCTGGCCACTCCTGGACACTAGTGACAGAATTAACAGAACCTCCCCCACCTTCATAGACCCAGCAATGCCAAGCACTGCGAGTGTTATATCATCCTGCACCTATTTATCTAGGCATATTTACTTATGCTCATTCACTGGTGCAAAAGTGTGTGAGCATACATATGTGTCACCGATAAAATGAGTAGGGTGTGGCATTTGCTTCACCATTATGACTGGCTATGTCATAATTCATAGAAAAACTATTTCAAAATTCTTAAGGAAGTAATTAAATATAAATCACCACCCACACATTTATTAGAAAATCCGTTATAGATACAGTTGAAGAATTAATTACACTCCAGAGTCATTAAAAGTAGACTCCATTTTAATTACGATCATTCTTTAATGCGATCACTTTGAAAGTTCATCAAATTTCTCATACTCTAATGAAGCCAACTTCCATCACAAATGCAGCTATTCCTTTGACATATGACATATTATTTAATTCAGTCCCCCTCTCCTCCCCAAAATAAATCACTCGAGTGACAATGCAAAACAGAGCTGAAGACACTCTGGTTGATAAGAGGGATATTTGGTTACACCTGGTGATATGTAGATAAGATTAAATTTGAGACAGAGGGATGAGGGGATGGGGAAGAGTCGGGGTGAAGGGATAAAGGTTTTTCTCACCAGTGCATGAAGAGCAACATCTCAGGTAGTTGGGGTAGGGGCTGAAGGATTGTCAGAAGACCTGGTCTGAACACAAATGCAGTTATGATGCTCTGAGCCTGGAGTTGGAAGTTGAAGTAGAGGTAATCCTTGGATTAAGGCCGAGACAGGCTCCAGGACGAGGACACTGGCTGCTGACAGTGGGACAGAGTGGATGTTCCTGGGGTCGAAAGGTCGTGTTTACCTGCAGCAGGTATTTCCTCTGGGAACTGATAAGACTAAGGGAGGGGAAGTGCTCTGTTCCAGGTGAGTGCAGAGGGGCCCGCAAAATGACACCACACACAGTCCTTAGCTAAACCCTCCTCCCCTACAGGCTCGTCCTGTACATATACAAACAGGTCACCTTTTATGCCTCATGCACTGACCTTTACTTTTTTTTTCAACATAGTGGCCACTTTATGCATGTAAGATGTCCCCCCCCCAATCTTCATCTTTTAATAACTGATGGCTATTGTGACAATTAAAAGACTTTTTGAAACTTCTTTGATCATTGCTGAACCTGGCTGTTTTTTTGATTGAATACAACAAGAATATAGGCGTCTTGAAGTTTCTTCATTTCAGGAGGCAGCTGTGATAAGACTAGGGTGTCAGCTTGTTTGTTTTCCTTTCTTCATCTCTCACCCTCACCTGGCTCAGCTCTGAGTCCCTAGCCCCAGGTGCTGAGAGGAGTCAGTGAGCTAGAACATGTTAACAAGCACAGCCTTAACCACTGTACTGAAAGACACACATGCACGCTGTACTGGGTGGTAACTGGGTGAGGTGGGAAAAGCTCAATAGTGGTATGCAGTCATATTTTTTATCAATAAAAACATAGTTTATACAAAGTTTGACAATGTGTTTGTGTGACCTCAGCATTATTGTTCATGCTTTGCAGTTTGTGGTCACTTCATAGCGGGATTTGAAATATGTTATATTGCCAATATGATCTCATTTTTTTCCACCTATTTTCACTTTATGCAAAAAATGTGTAAGACATGTACCAAAACTGTTTGTAGTCATGTCAGCTACTGCCAACAAGAGCTTAAACAGCCACAGAAAGCAGGTCTTTTGGTAGTTGTGTGAGTCTTGACACCTGTTTGTGTCTGCATGTGTGTTCTCTCTGTGAAGACCCTTGGTGTGTGTTCTCAAGAGTTAACATAGCTGTCATCAGCAGAGGAGGTGAGAGTGGTGTGTGAGGTAGGTGTGTAGTGGTACACTCCTACTCTGTTCTCCTCTCCTCCTCCTCCTCATGCCCTCTCCTCTTCTCTTCCATCTCCGCAGAAAGCCTCATTAGTACCAAGGAGCTGCTGAGGTAGCACACGGCTGCCATTGTGGCCAATCCAAACATCAGGTCCTCTCCATCCAAGCCCCCCACTTCAGAACCCCCAACCAAATCCCATTTTCAGGCTCTGCAGCTGCCCTGCTCTGCCAGAGCACTTAGCCGTGTCATTCTATCCGGCTCTCCAGGCCTCTGAGGAAACAGGCCTGTTTTGTGCTTGGCCGTCTCTGATATGACTCCAGAAATGGAAATGAAGCCATGGATCTTCATTAGGAGAGGCAGGTGTCCAGAGAGATTCAGCCCAGGTGAAGAATCCGGGAGGGGGTGAAGCTGGGTGAGGGGGAATTGGATTGGTAGGGATTTCGATCCTTAAAACCCAATGATGGGCCGGTTACCCTCCATACACTTACTCTCTCTCTCTCACACACGCACACACACACAGAGGCGCATACACACTTCTTTGCCATCACCCCCTTACCACATCCCACTCCTCTACCCCAGCACTTAATTGCCCATGTAATGAGCTGCAGTGAATGGGATTACTTGTGTGGAGGTACTTGAGGACCCTGTGCATCGGGGGCACCTCCTGCAGGCCCTCATCTCCAGGGAATACATTTAGGATGATGTTTTCTATGAAGCACAAGGGCAAAAACCTCAGCTCTCCTCTCTGCATCTGGTCTAGTTACATTAAACCCTCCACAGCTTGCCCCTCCTTCCTTAGTCTCTCACCCCCTCTGGGCCTTTTGTTTCCCTAATTATTCATTACAGAGAGGTGGCCTTCCCTTTGAAACCTGTGGAGGTGGATGAGGCTTGGAGCAGACCACGAAGCATCGGAGCATCCCGAAGCCTGAGATGTCTTTGTGGCAGGACACCTGTTATTTCCATCCATCCTTTATCAACTTTGCCCCCTCTCCTCTTACCGCACATTAACAAGTCAGAGAGGAAAATAATCCTGTTAATGTATACCAACAGTTCGTGGCATTTGATGTATAGTATGATGCTTTGTTTTCATTTAAGCGAAGGAACAGTGACATGAATTTTAATGTTAACTTTTTAATGCAGTCTAAACCAGTGGAGACAAGCAGAGCTGTTTGATCAATATCATGTAAATCAGTGACATGCTCAGAAAGCCTCTACTTTGGAGGTTATGCAAATGTTATTTTGTTAGTTCCATTAAGCAAAACAGACTGTACATTCCTCTTAATCTGTGTGTTAAGTGTGAAGGAGCACTCCCCATGGTGCCCTGAGCTGCTTCTCTTCTCACGCTGTTTTTAGTAAAATATTAGCCCCCTCAGCCCTGTGCTGGGCGGCTGACAAATAGAGGGCTGTCTTCCCCCTTCTCTCACAGGGCTGAGGGTTAATGATCCCAGTTTCAGGGGTTAAAGCTTGCCAGTAGGCCTTTCTCCTGCACCCCAACAGATGTTGCTAGGACTTTAATGTGGTTATCAAATCAGAGTGCCCTCTAAGCCCCAGGAGCTCATTGTGTGTCGGTGCATTCCAGGCCCTCGCCGTGGTGACAAGGCATCCTGGGGGCCAAGCTGGGCTCCCGCTGAGCCTTCCAGCAGCTCCTCAGAGCTGACAGCTTGGGCAGCCCCTCTCCCCATACCACCTCCGCCTCCACTAGTCTCTCTCTGTTTCTGTCTCCGATCCTATGCCCTCTGTGTCATAAAGTCATCCTCCATTTCCCCCTCTGTCCCACAGTGACCCTCTCTGGTGTGCTGTTCACACAAATAGGCCCGCTCATCCACCTTCACTACCCCACTCACATTCTTGGTCACACACATCCATCCAGCTTAGACACGCACATGCCCACCATGGTGGCATTTATTTAAATATGTGTACAAAACTGGAAACTAAAACTTATTCTAAAACATGCAGATGGTGTGAATACACAGTGCACTTAGCCACAGTGTACTAAGGTGCTTTATAAGTCAGTTTTGGCAAACTCGGTCTGTGCATCTAAACACTGAACTCAAAGAATTCTGATTGATCTGTAAACATCTTATAACTTTAAAGAGCTCATTTAGAATATCCCTTATGCAAGTGTTAAATGGGAAAAGTCTTTGGCTGTCCTTAAAGATACCTAAAAATTAAAGTGAAAAGTGTCAGTAACAGGAATTTACACTTACACATTTACAAAAAGTTTAAAATTCCCAATCCTGAAAACTTGCCGGCTTGTACTGTAGATGACTTGAAAATATCCCTGTAGTGAGGTGTGGGTCTGTCTAGAACAGGAAATTCAGGATGGACTGTAAAGAGGTGATGATTTGTTAGTCTAATTACTTCTGCGTTCTATAAAGCGTGTTTATGTTTTATAAATAAAAATGCAAGTGTAAAAAAATCATATTATCTTCTCGTAATCATCTAACAATTTTTATTGCTAGCATTTTTCACGATGATGCAACATTTAAATGATGCTGTATATGTTCACAAATGCAAAGCACTATGATAAACAGCGTATGTAAACTCATTAGAAACTGTAAACAGGTTGAGTTTTCATAGTTGGCACAAAAGCCTCCTAAATGAATGGGTCACGGTCTGGAGGCATACTAGAGACTGGGGTCAATCTAGCCTTTCTGCATGTACAGTATCAATGGCAGCAGCTGCGAGATTGTTTGTACACAGATGCAGGGGTGCTTGATGATAATTGCCTTGCAGCTGCGCTCCGGGCATTGAATTAGGTGCACTGTTTTTTGCTTTTTTTTTCCGTTTTCCCCTTGGTGGCTCATATTGTGCGCAAGCCATTAAGAGCAGGAATGTGGGAAACAGTTGTAATTAAAGTATTCTGTAACTCAATTAACGACTCTTCCCCTACACTTTCCCCCTGAGCCCTATCTGCTATCCTACACCTATTCCCTTCTGCAGGGGATCAAAGGGTGTTTATAGGCTGTGGCCTCTTTATCGTCACTCACCTGGCCCGGTCTTACTCGTTTAACTAATCTCTGCGCTGGTTGCAATAAGAAAGAGGAATTTGTTATGTGAAAAATTGAAGGCAAGATGGTGTATGAGGTGGAGTTAAAACAGTGAAGTGGAATAAATGGAGAATTGGTGTTTCATGAAGTGCTGTGAACCTGCTTACCACAAAGAGGTGAGGCACTCGTTAAAGCCATGAGTCATTTTTCATAAGCTGTTATCAACTCACTGTGCACAGAAGACGGATTGATGACAATTATACTGATGAAAACCTCACATACACTTTTTTGGCAGGAATAGGGCACTTAAGAGATTCATGCTATCATTATTTTTAGGTTAATTTCTTAAGATTAAAACCGTTTGCGAGACAGCACATTTGGCATTACTTTTATATAAACCGTATGGTTTTTATTACAATAAAATTAAATCCCTTTGTTCTATTTCCCCCAAACTGATGCAGGCTGGTTGCTGGGTAATGTATCCAAATACTCCGAACAATGACAGGCAACAATCAAGGTGCTCAATTAACTGTATAACGATTAAGACATCAATTACCAATTTGATTGATGAGACCAAATGATCCGATTCATTTTCTTCATCCAGCATAAAAACTGGAAGCAGCAGTATGAGGGAATTTGTTGATTAATGGTGTGCATGTACAGAAACCCCTTCTCCATGATAATATGTGCAATTTAATATGCAATACTCACAGTAAACATTAAAAATAGCTTTTGCTAAATAGGTTTAAAATCCATAATGAGAATTACACATTAAAGAGGGAACAAACAGTATTGTGTTATATTTAAAAAAAGCCAAATGCATTTATAGAGCATGCATAAATATATTTATATAAATTTTTTTCTCTGTTAATTCTTTATAATACGTGTAAGTGTTTAATGTATCAGATGAATGCATTTCTTTTCTCTGTTGGTATTGATGTCGATGATGTTCCTCTGCCCCTCTTACAAAGGCCAAAACAATGTTTGAAGAGCGCCTTGAGACCAGCTTGGACTAAGGCTTTAGTTTTTATTCTGTTCGTGTTGTCAATGTGTAGAGGGATAATTGAGGCGATCTTTGACTATGGGATCTATTTATACGGGGCATAATTCCCTCCGTATTCAGGCATTATCATGGTGTCAGAACAAGCACAATGGCACAATAAGGTCAATATAATGAAACTCCAAAACAATATGGTGTCATTCTTATAATAAAATGTGAGCCACTCTCGGTTTGTTTAGTCCTGCAACAGTCATGATCGTATACTGAACTCTTTGTAAAATTATTTGCAAATAAAAATGCATTTGTGGAAGCCTCTGACTAATATGACAAAGGGTCGAAAGTTATTCTGTAATAAAATTATTTTTTAAAAAGCAAGGAAAAGTTTTTTAAAAGTGTAATTTTTATATTTGATAAAGTTTCATTTTTTGAAGTTATGATTACTACAATTATGCGACAGTAGTAATGTTAATTTCCTGTTATTGTGTTATCGTGAAACAATTATAATTTCAGTTTTATTATCAGTAGTAAACCAGTATTTGTGCCGTTAAGACTTTATTTCTATTTTTTCAGTGTTCTCCTATCCTTAATGGCATTTGGAGCCAAAATTACATCAGTTATCCGCTTTTTCGCATTAGCAATTTGACAAATACTCCCTTTATAACAGCCCCATATCATTCTGCTTGACTTTCCCCTGAGTCTGAATTCAGTTATTGATTGCCTGTTCAGTTTCACTTGGAAAAGGTTGATAAAAGGAGGTTTTCACTTTCTCAATTCAATGTGACAGCTCCCTAACAAGAATAATGGAAAGCGCCCATTCACAGGCAAATCAAGCTAATCCAGCGTGCCCCTCCAGTCTCAATGGAGAAGTCACAGTCCTTCCCGGCCCATTCCATCACAAGCCTCTCTCTTCAGAAACCTTCAAAGTTAGCCCAACTCCTCCAAAAGACAACATCGCTCTTTGTGTACCCCTCTCACTCAACATCAAATGGATAAATCGGTCAATAAATGTATACAAAGTCAGAGGGGAAACAAAACCGAAGCATATAATTTG
>VOQK01012174.1:43598-55287 GCA_015052645.1 Benitochromis conjunctus
TATCTGAAAAATACACTCACAAAAACACATTTCCAGCCTCAGATCGCAGCCCTCCCGGCTTACACACAACCTCCCTCATGCACCCTACCCTCTAAATCTCCATGGCACACTGCAAAAAATGGCATCAATTAATCAACATTCATGAACCGTTTACTTGAGCTCTCCTTTGTGTGCTGCAGGGCCTAATCCAGACAGAGACCAGGCTGTTCTGCAGCAGTGCAGAATGCGTCACTCCACCCTTTGTGGGAGAAACCCATCAACTGGTGTTTCAGGGAAATGTCTCCCCCCACTGCGATCCTAACCTTCCCCCTCTCTCCCCCTTTTCCTCTTGTGCCCCCTCAGTACTCAGGGCAGGAAGCTCTATCTCTTAGACGAGGCCATCCATCTATCCTGCCTCTTCCAATCCAATTCACAGCCGCTCGACATGTATGAAGACATCTGTCCATATTTGATCAGATATTCCATTTTGCTGCAAATGATCTCACCCTCCATCCCCACCCATGAAGGAGGCAGCTATTTAGATCTGCTGATACTTTCCTGCATAATAACCTGCCAATTCTTTGCCTTGCAGAAGAAGCAAGTTTAATTGGGCCGTGCATTTAGAGCTCTTCTACAATTACACAATTACAGCGGAGATGCATTTCTGCACGTTGTGATGTTTGCCCCAATTTACTGCACTTTTCATACAGTTTAACTCTGGTTCTCTTTTCAGGGGATGCAAATTTGGCTCATTTGGCTTCAAATGAAGCATAATTGCCCATATTGAAATCCACACCTTTCTACAAGAGGTTCCTGCCAGTTAGTTCTCATTAAACCTAAGGAGAACAAAAATTCCGCGCACATTCAGCACACATGCCATCTGTATCATCTTGTGTTAAAAGCAAGGAAATTGGAGACAAAATGGATGCTGAGTGCATGGATGAAAAACTTAAAAATCAGTTTGTTCAAGTTAGTCAGTGCAGAATCACCCCTTCCCCCCGACGTGACGCCTGTTTTCTAAATTTCTCACAAGGGGTGTGAATTAGAAATTGAGCAGGAATGTTTTAGTGGGGAAAAGGGGGGAAAAAAACCCCAAGGGACATGGCTGATTGAAATTAAAGCTATTTTCATTGTTTTCAAATACAGAATGTGTTTGCTGTATGCAAGTTGAAAAAGCATTCAATTAAGTGCAGTCTAATTAGGTTGAATGGCATGTACGACTGGCCTCTCTACATTCAAAAAACAGAATGGTGTGTCAACCCCGACATGTGATCACCATCAAACTGTTTTCCGCTCCTTCCCCTTCCTTTTATCTAACTGTCTTAAAAGTTATAGAGAAAAAAAACACCTCTTTTTGTCTGAAAGGCCCTCTGATTCTGAAGTGGTGGCCTGAGCCCACTCCAAACAATGCCTTACTAGATACTGTTTAAATTCATATCCGCTCGTCCTTTCTTGCGGGGGGACAACACAACAAACCGCTGACCCAGTGATACACAATTAGAAGTGATGCGGCAGTTAAGGCTACAAGCAACTTTGTTTAACAGTCTGTCTTTGACCCTCCACCACTGAATAAATATAATGCTCCCAATGAGAGTAAGACACTGAGATAGAGTGAAAAGCGAGCTGGGGAAGATTTTAAGCCACAGATAAGTAGTTAAAGACCTTTATAGAGTATAACGCCATTATCCCTGCTGAATAAAAATAGGATTTAGTGTTTTTTCCACTTAATTTAAATCAAAAGAGTCCCCACCTTACATATTGCACTGGTAATGTAATGGAGAGAGACCCACAAAAAAGGCTTTGTGGCTCTGACACCTCCTATAGTGGGACTGTGTTGTCCTGTGAGCAAAAGGGAGAGAAAGGTTTTTCTTCCCTGCATTGCTATCTCCTAACACATTCTAATTGATGCTACTGCATTCCTCCAGTGGATGCATTCAGTGAATAACGAGCCTTGGACTGAATACCCATGAATTGGTCCCCACCAAGCAAAGCAGTAAAGCCTTTGGCCCCCCATCTCTTAGCCTCCCCACACCGCCACCATCGCAACCACTACCAAGCACCACCTCCCCTCGAAACCTTCCCCAAAGCTCTACTCTAGCTTTACCGACCATTAAAGCCCGACCATTGTGCAGAGATGCAGTCCACAAAAGCTGTCAATCTCTCTGGGTCCTCCAAAGCTTGGACTCACACAGACTAGAGTGACAGACCTCCCCCTTCACCCAAACCCACCCCTGTTCCCCCTAAAATCCTCTCCCTGAAAACTTCTCAGCTAACTACCCCCCCAAACACCCACCCTCTCTCTCACTCTCTCTCTCTCTTGCGCTCTCTCACTCTCTCCAGCCTCAGTGCACAAAGCATCAATCTGTCTTCAGCCCCAGCACCCTTGGCCCTTTGTCCCATCTGCAGGTGCCTCTGAAAGCACCCACGGTCGCCCCAGCCTCTGCGCACGCCACGCCTAGTCCAGGGACAGGAACTGCTGACAAAGACCCAGTGTGGGAATGAGGGATGTGTGGATGGAGGGAAGGGGGTGTGGAAGGGGGGCTGCTCTAAGACAGATGGCTAGGGAAGTCTCCCGACTCCTCTACAGGGGCTGTCAGTTTAAATTCAGAGCTACGAATGAGACACACAGGGGCAGAACCACTACAGGAATGCCCACTTTATTCAGCAGATACTGTACACTTCATGCAGGACCAGAATTCAGTAGGCGCAGCACACTCTGGATGGCAAATAAAACTGCATTATATAATTAGTAATTTAACAAAGCTTTTACTTTAATATGTTCGCAAGCATTTCAAATGATGTGAAAATAAATCAACAAATAAAAATAGAAGCTAAGTATGGAATGCTTCAACAAGTAATTAAACAGACCAAAACATGCAACAAATTATAGATTTTTCTTATTCTCAGCTTTGACTATGAGATCATTTTCTTGCAGAAGCAAGAACGTATAGCTGGTTATACCTCAAACGACTATTATGTTAATCTTTTTTCTACAATTTAGAAATCAGTTTATCCCTTTTTCACTTTAAATTTTGAATAGTTACATAAACACAACCAATAAAATGCATTTAGAGATGCTCCAGTATGTAGATGTGTAACCTTCCTCATCACTTCACATGCAGTGTTGAAAAAAAACAAACACTAACAGTAATGTATTCCTGAAGAAAAAAAAACATGTCTAATTTTTTATAGCAATAAATTTTAAACAACACCAGTGATCGTTCCTTGGAGCAACAGGTTTGTGACATCCTATTGATGTCACTGCGTTGCCACCATGTGGACAGGCGTTGAATTACAGCAAAAGAAAAAAAAAATACTCCATTGTGGTGCACGCAAAATCAAAGAGTTGCCAAAAAACAAAGAAATAAAACATCAAACAGACAAAAATAACAACAACCATTTTGTCTGTGGATAAATTTATGATATGTTCTTTCTTTTTTCTAATACAGACCTTGAACTTTTCCTATTATGGCCCTGTAGTCACTTGAAGATTTACATTGTCTTATTTTTAGACTCTGCACAGGAACTTTTCATGATTCAAATCATGAAAATCTTTATTTATCTTGTACTGATCCCTCTAGCATGGTGGGTAACATTTCTTCAGAGAGGCCCATATGAAAGACAGACAGACAGAAATAAAAATAGTATGATCTACAAAAAACATCACAGCATTATTAGAGCTACTACAGGCCCATACTGAAGACCTTAATATGCGGGGTAGTGCAAAATTTTGAGAGCCGTGAATAAGTGAATTGAAACCTGAAGCACATAACACAGAATAACACTAAATTTCATTAATTTTGTTAGACCAGTGGACCTGCGTCTGGTTTTTAAAATGCAAGAAGATTCGGTGAGAAAAGGCTGACTTTTGTTGTTTTATGTGGGATGTATTAGTTTGGTTTTCCTTTTAGGAGACAGAGGGCCTGACTGAGGACCTCAGGCTGCATTTGGCCCACGTGTTCTCCCATGTGGCCAGAGGCCATCTTTCTTCTGATTACCAGCACATATGCTGACTTGTTTATTTAAAACCTTTACTGTGTTTACAATGAACATCCACCACTGCAACAGTATACATGACATAAAATAAAAACGCACATAATATGCCCACTTTTAAAATTTGAAGCTAGTTTTACCTTGTGATAAACAGTTTCACAGGTATGAAACCAATCCATCTACACATACAATTGAGCTAGTATTCCAAAAACAACAAAGACTAACAAAACAAGTGCACCACAATTTTGTTAGACAATTTTCCTCGAGATTCAACATGGAGTAAAAATTTGAGTAAAATGTGATGAGTAATTCGTTACTTTTGCCACATGGTGGCGATAGAGTCCAACTTACAGATGTGGAGCTGTTCACTGAGAGACGTGATGTGATAGATACTACCTCTTTAAAACGGTCTTTAATTGGCTTTTGGTTGGGCCTAATACGTTTAAATCGTCATTAAGACAACAGGAACAACAAAAACAAAAGGGACAGTTTGGCACATAGAACAATCATGCAGTTTACGACAATAAAAAGCCCAAAAGAGGAAGAGGCTTTAAACAAAAAAGTGACTCACAGAGTGACTTTAAAGTTTGCTTATCTCTCAAAATATGTGATCTCATAAACTATATGGTAATTCTTACAGGAAACCGCTGGTTATATATATTTGTATATTTATATCTTTAGAAAGAATTTAAAGTTATTAAAACACAAAGGTTATTATAGCACATGTGTGGGTGTTTAAAAAAAAGGCTTGTTTTTTCTTGTAGCGAGCGCAGCAGTAATATCTTAATATGTAGAGCACATTTAAGACTTTCAGATTTGAACCAATGGATTGTTTCATACAGCTGAAAAGTGTTACAGCAATAATACTAGACATTAATACCAAAAAAGTTAAAAGGTTAATTTTTTTTTTTTAAGTTTCAGAATAAGTACATTTCATAGAGGTGCCCTTTTGTAGTTTCTGACTAAATTAAGCGTGTGTACTTCTTTGTCAGGGCTGACCCCTAGTTTCCACTGAGTATTAAGCACGAACCACATACACTGTGTGAACACCTAGTGTTTTTTTGTTTTTGGTTCAGAAAACTCTTTCACAACCACACAAATTCATGCCTGATTTCTCATATCAGGGATAACATGTGAGCATTTAAAAAAAAAAAAAGAACTTCTTTTGTTTTCGCAGTGGCATCAGTTTTCAGTATGACCACATTTCATTTAAAGCAGGGCAGTGACCAAAGCAAAAATGCAAATCTGATGCCACATGCAAAAAATCTGCTGAGGCCACCACTCATGCTATGACCAACACAATACAAATAAGGACTTGTAAGAGCTCAAAAGGATCACAATACTGCCCTATAGCATCTAGCTTGAGCATGCTGAGTGTACGGCTTTTGAGGTTAAACATTCAGATAAAGAACATATAGTGCTTTCTGTTTCCTTGACTAACATGATTCCAGCATATTCTGCATTCTGAAGTGTGACACAATGGCACACTTGTTCATTACACAACACTTCAAAGGGGATTTAATTTTATAGAAATTATTACTGATACTAAGTAATAATAAATTAGCCATGCCTTTTCAGACTGTCAAAACAGTTCTGACTTGTTGGGGCATGGAGGAGGGACCTCTAGGTCAGTCCTGTGCTGTCTGGAATTTGGACTTTGGCACTAAATCCTCTGTGGACTCCACAGTCAGGGCTTGTTCTGGCACATCTCACAGATGATCTTGGGTTGGGTATTGGAGACCTAGTATGGTGGGTGAACATCCCAGGCTTTTGAGTTTCTTTGAGCTAAACAACTACAGGTGTTTCAAAGCAGATTATCCTGCTGAAAAAGGCTGCTGTCAGGGTCACAGATGAAAATGGGGGCATGATCTGAAACAAGGTTCAGGTAGATGATGCTTGAAATAACATGGACAAGAATGCAGGACTCAAGGCTTGGGCCTGGCATGGGAAGGAGATAATGTTACGTCCATCCATCCATCCATCCATCCATCCATCCATCCATCCATCCATCCATCCATCCATCCATCCATCCATCTTCTTCCGCTTATCCGGGGCCAGGTCACGGGGGCAGCAGCCCAAGCAGAGAAGCCCAGACTTCCCTCTCCCTAGCCATCTCCTCCAGCTTGTCCAGGTGAACACCAAGGCTTTCCCAGGCCAGCCGACAGATTTAATCTCTCCAGTGTGTCCTGGGTCTGCCCCGGGGTCTCCTCCTGGTGGGACATGCCTGGAACACCTCACCCAGGAGGCATCTTTGTCAGATGCCCGAACCACCTCAACTGGCTCCTTTCGATGTGAAGGAGCAGCGGCTCTACTCTGAGCCCCTCCCAGATGGCCGAACTTCTCACCCTATCTCTAAGGAAGAGGCCAGCCACCCTTCAGAGAAAGGCCATTTCCGCCGCTTGTACCCACGACCTCGTTCTTTCTGTCACTAGCCACAGCTCGTGACCATAGGTGAGGGTAGGGACGTAGATCGACCGGTAAATTGAGAGCTTTGCTTTTACACTCACAGACCAATGCAGCGTCCGCATCACTGCAGCCGCAGCACCAACCCGTCTGTCGATCTCCCGCTCCCTTCTCCCGTCACTCGTGAACAAGACTCCTAGATACTTAAACTCTTCCACTTGGGGCAAGAACTCGTCCCTGACCCAGAGTGGGCACTCCACCCTTTTCCGGCTGAGGACCATGGCCTCGGATTTGGAGGTGCTGATTCTCATTCCCACCCCTTCACACTGGGCTTGAAGGGGTGGGAACTGTTCCATCATCCGCGAAAAGCAGAGATGAGATTCTGTCTCATGTCCCGCATATTGAGACTGTATCCCACATTTTGAATGATCGTAGTTTCCAAAAGTCAACTTGAGTTACAAAACCAGAGATGATTAGCAGACAGAACAGCAACCAGTTTCATAGTCAGTAGAACAGAAAGAGAACAGATGACTATAAAAAGACTATAGAACAAAACCATAATGACAGACGTCAGCTACCATTTATACTTACTGTATTTCACCTACTAAGTGTGGGGAATAACAGTAACGGCAGTAACTGTCTCATGACGACTGAGTTTAAGTTAGTTTCCTGGCTGGTTTCAACCGAGTTTTTATTTCTTGAAAATGTTTACTTTTAGTTGAGTTTTTATTAGTTCAGTGATAGTTTCATTATTAGGGGTTAGAACCCAAAGCTTACCAGAATGGGCAAGTTTTGGGAAAACCAGAATAGCTATTACAACAAAAACAGAACTTTTTGAAAGCAGTGACTCACAGCCTTGTAGACATCCAAAGTCTCACGATCTATTCAGGCAAGTTTTTAGAAAATTTTACCACACCAACAAACACTAGAATAAAGTATATTTTCTCCATATTTTTTAATTTCATTTTTTCAAATGTCTGCTTTTTTCTAATTATTTTAGATAACTTTTTTTTTTTTAAATTAACGTTAATAAAATTGCATCAAATCACCTTTTGGTATCTGTCACATGATGCCCCACAAACATATTCTTTGCCTCAAATTTAGCTTGTTTCTAGGCCTATCTGTTCACTCTGCCAGTCAATGGTGTCAATGTTGGTGTGCTTTCACTAAGCTGATTTTATTGCTTGTATCCCAATTTGCTTATCATTTAAGTCAGGGTTGTCAAACATAAGGCATTTGGAAATTTTTTTAACTTTTAACTGTATTTTCATAAGTTTTACAGCTTCTCCTATTGATTCCCATTGCCCACACCAAAGTATTAAGAACAGGATAAACAATTAAATGATGAAAAAGTTCATGTTTTTTTTAAACTATGCACTATAGAAATTTCTGCAATTTCTATGAATTAATATAAACTTGTTGTAAATGTTTTATAAATACAGGGAAGTCTGGACAATGCACTAACAGTAATTTTACACATTTATCATACAGGAAAACTCAGACTTACTGTTGAAAATAGACTTATTTTTTTATATTAGGACGACTCAGAGATGAAATGTTTAGTTAAAAGTCTTTACAGTGACAGAAAGGAAATTTTCCACGGTCTGGCCCACTTAAAATCAAAGTAAGCTGTGTGTGGCCCACAAAGTAAAATGACTTTGACAACCTTGATTTAAGTTATTTGGGGGTGTAAAATGTTGCCTGATGCATACATTTGTAGAAACATGCACAAAATAATTGAGCTAAAAAATGTGTAAAATGAAACTAAAACCTAGAAGTTCTTTCTACCCAGGGACGGGCTTCGATACTCCCTGACCTTTAGTGTCACGCTGGTCCCCCAGGACGGGCATCCAGACAACATTACCCACAGTGCAGTGCAAGCCGCACCTTCGCCGGGTGGAGCTTGTGAACGTGGGAACGTTGGTGGGCTGCTGCTGTTGCTGCTGGAGTGAAAATTGTTTGACAGGGAGGTGAGGCGACCTGTGCACGGGGACTCGCGGGAGAAGTTAGTTTTTACCGTGGCGTTAGCCAGCTTTTTGAGTCAGCGGGAAGGCGAGACTCGGGTGCGACAAATGGTTCGTTCGAGTGTAAGCAACAGGGCTCAGAGCGAAATGTCAGGCACTGTTTCAGCCTTGAGCAGCGGGACGCGCGACTAGTACACCGCAACGCGGAAAATATTCAGAGGGGAGAGAGAATGCGAATGGTGCGAAGATACCGAAATCAAACAAAATGGAAACGATGTAGCGTCGCTGCGGCATTTCATATAGCTAGAACTAACGTTAGAGTAGAGAATAGATAGCCAAGGAGCTAGCACGTTTACTAACATACATGTAAAGTTATTCACCGGAGAAACTGAAGCAGAGCCCGGAGGCGTCTGTTGAATCTGAAGAGTTCATCAGCATTGTGAAATAAAAGGAAAAAAAAAAGATGCTACGGAGAAGACTGAACCGTTGGGTATGTGTGCCTGACAAACACACACACACGCACGCACGCGCGCGCACACACACACACTGTTAGCTTATGACATCCAGCTGCCACTGCTAGCGTTTAACCGCTGTGGTTTTGCTTCCCCTCCCCAAATAAAAACGAAGCGCTGAACGTGCGCTTACGTGATGTATTTCCCCTATGCTGTCTTCGTTGTAATTGCGATTGAATCCACACACATTGCAACAAACAGTTTTCCTCACACCGTCAGATAACACGAACCAGCTGCTGTCTCACTTCACGGCTCTCGTTAGTCAAGCAGCTGGCTGTTAGGTAAGTTCTTACCAGCCAGGAAGTCACGACAGATGTAAGTTAGCATTAACACGGAGTCGACTGCACTTTTAGTGCAAGTTTTACCGTGATGAAGGGAGATACAGTCTGTCGTCATCCTCAGCAACAATTTTATTATCGTCATTAACAATTCCAATAATACAGTGATGAAAATGAAACCTTTTAAAATGGTTTTCAAGTTCTAAAAAAGCAAAGAAATTATGACAAAAATACAAAATGGGGAAAACAGAATAAATAATGCACAAGAGCAATAATACCAGTAAACACCTGGAAACTACAGCTCGATTAAGAAGACACCTATGTCCAGAGAAATGTTTAGATTCTCTGGGCTCCAAAATGTACTAATTTATAAGTCAAAACAGAATCCATCAAACCAGGTGTGCTGCCTTGTGTTGTCTTTATGGTCCACATCTGTTGACTCTGTATTAATAAGTGAAAACAACTGTTTCATCCATTCAAATAACACAAATGCTTCATATGTCATTTGATGCAGGTTCTTAAAGTTTAAATATAGAAAATTGGTTATATATATTGTATATGCAGTGGGTAGTTTATACTTTTAGTCTTGGTGTAAGTGAAACAACACATCTGTTAGCTGAAATCTATTTAACCACTGTGCTATTATGCTCGCACAGTCCCTGCTATGTGCTTGGGCATAAACGTTTTTTTCAGTAGAGGAAGGTGGTGTTTTGCCAACATTAATCGCTTAGGCATCATATTTCATAACTGTTGAATTAAATGCTTGCCTCTTTAAAGTTCATCCGCTGGTTTCATTGCCCTTCTCATCGGTTAATCATGAGTGGGCTAGTTGAAAGTGGAGTATCTGCGTTTATAAATGCTAAACCGCCTTTACTGCCTCTTTATCCACTTCTTATGCACCAGTAACCTGTTGTCACCACTGAGCTGAATCCCTCACACGCTGTGTGAGCAGTATAGATACTGAGAGTGAATAGGGAGAAGCAATATAATAATTATAGTTCCTGACCCTCCTCCTGGCCTCTCTCTAAGTGTTGCCAGGTCAGCTGGTTTTCCTGCTTGAGGAGAGGATTGCTGCTGTAATTTCTCTTCAGCGTGAGCTGTAAATAATATTTTGTGCAGGGCACCCAGCCACACTATCATTGATGCATGCAGTGCTGGTATCTGAGGCTCTGGCTTTCTGCCTCCTGATTTTTCTCTGCCACCCTCCCCTTGCCCACGGGAGGTACACGTGCATCATGAAGAGGGAGAAAGATGGAGAGGAGGAAGAGTGACCAAAAAGGCACAGTGGAAGCCTCATGTGTTTACTTGACTCTCACACTATGATGTGCTGTGCCACTAAACCCTGAGTGTTTAGAAAATCATTAAAGATGGCTGTGGGAACGAGGGGGCTTTTCATGAGTAGGGAAGCTCCAGAGGTTGTAATGCTCTTGACAGGAATGCAAAATCTCACAGTTGCCTTTGATGTTCATTCAAACCCTTGAAGGCAGCAGTGTGATCTGTGCGAGGTGGAGCCTGGCAGAAATGTGATAGTATTATTGTGGAAGCCCTGCCTTGTGTTCAAGGAGAACAGTGCAAGCAAATGAAAACAACATCGCCCATGCAGCACCTCAGTTTCCTTTCCTTTTGCACCATGGTAACTACTAGATTTCCTCCTACTCAGTAGCTCAGTTAAAAAACCCCACACGTGAGGTTTCAGTCTGGTATTTGGATTATGTTACAGTGCTGTAGCAAATATTTCTTCTGCTTAGTGGTGAAGTACACTGAGGCCTCATGTGATGTAGTCACCAGTTAAGAGAATGGAAGCTATGGTATGCACAAAAGCAGGAAGTGACCCCATATAGACAGAAACAAGGCTGACTTGTTTTTGGATTCCACGATCAAACAACGTGTGCTAAAAATAGTTTTCCAATTAATGAATTAAGAAATCAGTCAGCTGTTTAAATCCTTCTTTGGGAAAAATACCAAAAATGCTCCAGTGCCAGCTTGCTGCTTTTTGTCTTTGGACTTCACTTGTGTATGCAAATTGACAAGGAACTAACCTAACTGGCAGATTAGTTTGTAATAAAATTACCATCAGATTCTGAGACGTATGTTTTCACTAGGGATGCACCGATACCACTTTTTTGGAAAACGAGTACGAGTACTTGCATTTCAGTACTCACCGATACCGAGTACTCGTTGTCGTGTTGGGATTTTAGGTGCTTAATTAAATTACTTGTGTTAAATGCGCTACCTTTTGAGCCTCCTCTGGACAATTTCGCTGAGCACAATTTGCAGTCTGCCTTTGTTTTGTCGTCTTCGTTCACTTTGAAATAGTTCCACACGGCTGACATGTCTCGCCTCGCCTTCTCCCCGCTCTGAGCTGCAGCCAGGGCCTGGGGGCGGGCACTCGGCGCCTGTGATTAACCCCTTACATGCCGCTCAAACATAGACAGGTCTCAGACCGTGGTATCGGTCCCCGGTATCAGGGGAATTTTAACGAGTACGAGTACTTCAGAAAATGTGGTATCGAGGCCGATACCAGATACCGGTATCGGTGCATCCCTACCTATATTATTAT
>VOQK01012176.1:5106-19213 GCA_015052645.1 Benitochromis conjunctus
TCCCCTTCCCTTATCTGTCTTTAACCCCCTCTCTCGCTCGCTTTCAGCCCCAGGAGCCTCAGCTAAAAAGCTGTCCTTTGGGTTCTCTTAGAAGTGGGACACTCGGGCCCTAGCCAAATGTCACACTGCAGTGGATGCATCTATTTTCTGCTCACGTCGTATCCACACATCACACTCTTTTGTAGCTGCAGGTTTGGGAGGCAATAGTTAAAGAGTGCCATGAATAAATCAATGTAAATAAATATTCCATATATATATAATCTGATAAATAAACCATAACAAATACTTTTAAATAAAGGGTAAAAGAAAGCAAACTCTTCTTTTTAAAAGGTCAGATAGATTTCAGCCAGATGAAAGGAGTCTCACAAGTGGCTCTCCCTAGACAGCTCATTTTGCTTGCCTAAGGTGGCATATTGGAAACGTGTTCCTCGCGATCGGTCAACCCTGCTTGTCATTTTCATGCTATAGTGTTACCTCTTGTCTCTCGAGGCGGTCTGAATTTTGCTGTCCTCCTTGTACCTGAACACAGCAGTAAGAGCAACTTCCATTTGAGGCAGAAAAGTAATGGCAGCTCTCTGAGATGAGTATCCCTCCTTCTCTGATGTGCATTCAAGTCAAGTCACAAAAATAGCCTTTCAAATGTGTACACACACACACACGTACGCGCACACAAACCAGACACTTATCACAGACACCCAGACTCTCGGATACATTCACACTTACACACATGCACACAGGAAAATAAGGAGTTGTCACATTAGGTTCTGGAGTAATGCTGAAACTATCTTTAAGAAACAGCAAAATGCAATATTCTCTGAAAGCAAATCATTATCATACATGCTAAAACCCATGTTGTTAAAAGTACGTAACCTGGTTATATCTTCCAAATAATACAAGAGCAAACCAAATCACTTCATGGATGCCGTCGTTCACCCACAATGCTTTATCGTGCTTTGTGAGGCACAGAATGACATTTGACAACATCTATCTCGCTTGCCCCGCACCTCCCACTCCCGCTGCCTTTGCCAGTTCCACCCAGGGAATGTCAAAGGTCAAACATTAACAACATGTAATGGATTATATCACATAAAAATTGTGCCAGGATTTTTTTTGTTTTTTTTTGTTTCATTTTTCATTTGTATAAATAAAACCTATTACACATCTTAATCTCTCTCTACCTCTGCCTTTTGTTCTCCTTTTGATCGCTAGGGAATTTCACTAAGTGAAACACTACTGGGCCACAGAACGGTGAGAGAGTGAGAGATCAAGCAATGGGGGAGAGAGATAGAGTGTATCATTCAGGTCACAAACTCCAAAACATTTTATTTTTTTTTCTTTTGTCAGTTTGTTGCAGTACAAGAAGTCATTTCTCATAGTATTTATTACTTTTTGTTGCTTTTGATCGTCTGGTGTCTCTATTTACATAGTAGGAATAAAGTAGATTCATGTGTTGTTCCTATGTACACAGTTATACCAATTGGTCGGCCAGTGCGTTTGTGACATTTACAGTCTTGCTTGTCACAGCACCGCACAGGGATCGAGTCCACTTCAACTGGCTAGGCTCTAACAGCAAAGTACAAGGGGAGGGGAGCAATACCAATCCGCACTCGCAGCCCCTCGAGGATGTAGACTGAGTCAACAAATTGAATACTCTGTTCAAAACCACAGCAAGACAGTCATGTAACTTTTCAAAATGCCTAAAGCAAATGACCGAAGAGAACAGTGGAGAGGATTGGCCAGTCTTAAGGGTGCAGGCTCTCCTGTTCTGGAGGGGTGGTGCAGTGCCTCCTCAGTCTCTGTCTTCACCTCTACTCCGCCGCTGTACAGAGCTGTCAATTCACAGCACGCAAAAATGAAGGCAGTTACCCTAAATCAGCTCCCCCTGCCTGCTTGGAACAAAAGCTCTTGCTCCCTTTGACTTAGATGGGGTACTGTTTTTACTTTTGATGTTCAGTAATGAGCACTTGTAGATGGGTGAAAGTATATATGTGTGTGCGTGAGTTTGCCTTGTGAATGTTCTAGTTTCTGTTCTGGCTCAATAAAAGATATTTTTGGCAACAATGAAGAGCTTTCTGTGTGACATATTTTAGATTA
Source organism: Benitochromis conjunctus (assembly GCA_015052645.1). Classification (NCBI taxonomy): domain Eukaryota; kingdom Metazoa; phylum Chordata; class Actinopteri; order Cichliformes; family Cichlidae; genus Benitochromis; species Benitochromis conjunctus. The sequence goes on from VOQK01012176.1 coordinate 7,201, forward strand.
TAATAGTGTACTATATTCCCTGTCTCCACAGCTAACTACTCCTATCAAATGATGACTTGAAAAAGACCTATGGATGGTAAGAAAGGGAAATGAGATAAAATATAAAATGATATCGCCATCTCCGGAGGCAGGCTCGAAGAGAAATTACATTTAAAAAAAAAAAGCTTTAACAAAGTTTCTAAAGTTTTGAAAAATCCAAAAGGTAAAGGGGGGTGGGTTGGTACATTCAGAGTGCTGGACTTGGCCTTAGGGTACCAGAGGAACTGGGGACGACTGGGGTTAGACAGAGCCGATGAACACTCTGTGGAAACACACCCATCCCTCATCGCCATAAGCCTGGGGAGGGTTGAAGATAAAGCCTGCATCTGCAGAGTCAGCCATGTATCCCCCAGAAAGTCAATTTGTTTGCTCATATGTTAGTTAAATTAAAGTCAAGACAAAGAAAGGCAACCAAACAAGCAGAAAGTGGAGAGACCCGAGAGAGAGATGGGCTAGGAGGAGGCTCTGGCCATCACATTAGTCCCCAACTTCCTCTTTAACCTCCAGTCACAGGCTGGTGACCAGCTGCATCTGTCCATCACCCTCATTGTGGACAGGCTCTTGGGCCTGATGTCCCTCCCCACTTGGTCTCCGGGGTGGGGCTTGGTAGAAGGTCTGCATTGGGGCCCCACGAGAGCCCAGGGCAGGCCTCCCGGAGCTGTAGTACAGCTCCTCCGGGGGCTGAGCTGAGCGGGGCACCACCTCCAGGGGCTCAGGACTGCTGTCAGGGTAGGGTGAGTCTCGCAGGTTGGTGATGCTGGTGTACAGGGAGTCATGGGCAGGAGAATCAGGCGCTCTGTTGCCTCCCTGCCCGCCAGCACTTTGGCCACTGTGGCCCAGGCTCTCTGTGAGGTCGGCCGTGTAGCTCTCTGACTCCTCTGGATCGCTCTGGTAAAGGACTGACTGGGCACGCTGTAACAGCAGGGGCTCCTCCAGAGCTTTATACAGCAGCTCTACATCCTGTGGCGTACGCTGCCGCCCCTCTCTCATAAAGTCCTCCTCTTCATCCATGCTCGCAGATTGGTCTGGCCCAGCTGCTGTTCCCCGACCAACTCCACTATGAGGATGTCCTCTGGCCAGGCTGCCATACACTCTGTCCCCTACTTCACCGCCGCTTCCTCCTCCAACACCACCTCTCAAGTTGTTGTGCACAAGCTCGGAGATGATCATTTTCTCGAAGGCCGCAGCATCAGAGAGGTTTCTTCTGACGCCTCCACCTCCCAGAGCTTCTGAACTGCGGGGATTAAAGATGGGTGGGGGAGTTTCGCCACTCCCACCACTTAGGAAGTCACAGCTGCCCCCACCTCCACCTGCTGGTCCACCACGCAGGGAGTAGCTGTTGTTGAAGTTACCATTCAAGGGCAGGGTTTCCATTCCACATGGGTCACGGGGCTTAGATAATGTAGTCTCTGGATCCAAACAAAAGGACAAAGGGTTTTTGTATTATTATTATTATTATTATTATTATTATTATTATTTATTTTATTTATTTTTTCATTGCAAATCAAATTCTAGCGAGGGAAGAAAAATGTTCATTATACTTACTTGGGTCACGAAAGGTTCCTGTGCATTGCAGAGAAAGTCATGTGGGGTGAATAAAATAAAAGGCAGTATTAAGCAAGTGTTTTTTTACTGATGCAACAGACTTGTTTTTAAAACATTTCTAAAAGGGAAACATAGATGGCAGAAAAAAGCATTCTTGTTAATCCATCCCTTCCCCTTCTCTCCGTTTCTCCATCTCTCCCTCTCTCAACACCAACCAACTCTTGCCAAACACCCAAACGCATCCACGGTCACATTACCTCTGATTTATGCAGACTTAGTAAAGTTTTTTTGACACCTTCCTTCAACATTTACCGTACATCTAAGTTCAAGAAAAATATTCTGGATATTTATTTAGTATTGTCAGTGATACCTGGATACATACATAATTCATACAAAAGCTTGTACAGTAGCAGTAATGTTTATTTTATGAACTCCTTTCAACACACCAAAGAAATTGTGCTTTTTTTCCCTCCCCCCCATACCAAATCACTATCTCAGCAAAGCAAAAGCCACACCAAAAAGTGAGAAGCGTGTTCATTTTTAAAATTTAATGTGTAGTACGACTTTAATCAACGTTCTTCTTCAATGGTGGTGTGGGTAATTAGACATTCTAATGAAGTGCTCTCCCTCTCCTCTACCACTCTCTTCTAAAAATGACTTGGCTGCCAGGCCTGTGGCCATCAGGCTTGACGTATTGTGCAGAGAGGCTTTAAAATATTTAACAGAAACGCCGCCTTAAATTTCAGTCCTCAGACACTTAGGCTGATACTCTGCGGGTGCGCAGGAAACAGCTACACACAGTAATACTTCTCAGTTACCAAGTGAATATTGGTACTATAGTGGAGCAATTAACAAGACACGTCTTATTCTGCAGCTACTGGCATTCAAAGAGCCAGGCAAGAACACCGCAATGCAAGTCTCACTCTGAGACAGAAGCAAGTATGTAAATACACAGATACCTGAACAACCTACATCCAGATGGACTGTTCATTTTCACAGAGCTGTCTGTTCGCCTTCAGCAGCCAGCATGCTTTAAGCCGACTTTTTCTGACTGGAAAGCGAAAACCATCCTAAAGATTTCTGGCAGTCACAGCTGTAGCTAAACTTCTAATCAATTTGTGGCTGTTCTCATGAAGATTCAAGATCTGACCAGATGGCTGGTTAGGCTGTAGGCACTGTTTGGCTCTGTTCTGCTCAGCCTAGTGAATCTGTCTGACAGCTACATAGTCTGGATAAAAAAAAACAAAAAATACAGAGACACACGCACATGCACGCACACACTGGATGTATATACCATGCCAAACTACTGACAGAGTAACAGACAGAAGGACAGCAAGCTGAGCGCATACTTTACACACACACAGTAACAAAACTGCGCACACAGACTGAAGTGTTCACGAGGAGCTAACCAGTAGAGTTGAAGACACCAGGTGAGGGCGGGGTGAAGCTTTCAGCCAGCAGAGTGTTGTAAGGAGAGGTACCAGAGCGAGTCTGTAACACTGGGTTTGTCAGAAGGTGGTTCCCCATGGTTGCTGCAAGACACAAGCATTTAAAGTACAAACATCATCATAAAAATAATCATAAATGTACCCCAAATGTATGCAAAGTAAGCACAGAAACATGGCACACAATAGGTGTGACATTCTGAAATGCACATTTCCAGACTCTAATAACATCTGGAATCACAAAAATATTTACTGTTTATTCAGATGGGGCTATTTTTGTTACGCCAGTGCTTTATGGAGGAATGCATTTCACAGTGTTCTCCACCGTGTTCATGCCTGCTGATTGTAACCTTTGACTAAAAATACAATTGCAGGGGAAAGGTACTGTTTAGAGCGTCGCTATTCATTTTTTTCCATCTGACAATGCAGTCAGATGGGAGAGAGTAGTAATGCATGCCATTATGTAGTCTAAGGGTGCAGCCATTGAAACAGTTAATTTCACAGTGAAACGTGAATGCCACTACAAGACAAATATAATTCAAAGAAATGGCACACAGAGAATGTTGTATAAAGCCCATGTATGGCTCCGGCCTGAGGCAACTCGAACAGAAATGCCATGAAATTAAAAATAGGACAGCATGACGGAGAGTCGTCCAAGGCAAAGTGCAACCTTCAGGTCTCCTGCAACCCGTTCATCACACAGAAAGGGAGCAGGGAATTCTAGAAAAGTAAAATATGCACTCACACACAGCTATTTATTTGTCATTTCCACTCCTCTTACACTTCCTCTGTCCATCTTTCTGGCATGCCACACAAGCCCCTCTCTCTTCATTCCCTGGCTTGCTTTGCTGTGTTCAACCACATTTTCTCAGTTCCTCGTGCCAGTTTTTTTTTTTTTGTCCAAACACCACCAAATTAGTTGGGATTAGCTGTCTATGTGCACCACACAGGAATATCCTGTAGAAAATTAAAGAAAACCGCTTTAAGTGTGGAGAAAAAGTAGGGCAGGGGAAATCATTGGAGGCTCTGTGTGTGTATGCGTATATACTGCAGGCCTTTTTTTTTTTTCCGGGGCCGATTACTATTGTCAGGAAGAGATTGCGGTTCATAGAGAAGTGAAGTGGGGAAATCAAAGAGATCTGAGATGCCAGTGATAACAACGCAGCATCTCTCCTCCAGATTCTGCCTTTTTAATTACTCCTCCATGATAGCGTCTTATTCTACATCTCTCTTTTTGTCTCCCGTGCTCCCCTTTGTCTTCCGCTTTCTGCCAAACTTTTCAGAGAAGCAAAGAAAATAAAGGCTTCACAGCACAGTTGTTTGTGTCTGACAGTTAACCATAGAGTGATCCACATAGTGTGTGTCTCTTCCAGGCCTGGTGATTGCTCTGTCGTGAAGAAAAGACCCAGAAAGCGACCCACCAAACACACACACACACATCCACCTTTCATCCATCCAGCTCACACGCAGCACACCTCTTCCTCACCCCCTGCTTGCTCCTGTCACTCTCCTCAATTAGAATAATTACCCCCTGTTCGCTCACACGCTAATCAGTTCATTAAAAACAAAATGGATGAAATTAGCATAGAGAGTGACGGCTGATTTAGCGACTGCCTCTGTGTCATGATCAACACCCCCCCCTCCCCAAACCAATCTTGAACCTGAGCCAACCTTGATCGTCTCAGTGTCACTGATTGCTGCGGCAGTGACGCCACCAGTTGCTTAGGCTGAGACAATCAGTGACTCCATGCATGCTTCTTTTTTTTTTTTTACTTCTTCAGGTCTTAAATATTTGATCTTGCCCTCTCCGTGTGCTGTGTGGAGTTCAGAGGGGACTGCATGCATCACTGATATGTGTCTGGATGAAATCGATCTCATGGAATAGCTACAAGAGTTGAAAACTGGGTCAGAGATATCAAGATTTCTGTGTATTTCTTTTTTACTTTGTGGGAAATATATTTTTAAAAGGAGGAAATAGCAAAAATATACATGTATGAAAAACATGGAAATGTAAAGTTTGGCAATGCAACACAAAAAAAATTGTGAGCGCGTGTGTCTAAAAAAAACCCTTCAAACAGCAGGTGATTTGTGATTTTGTCTAATTTACAAAGTGAAAAAAAAAAAAAAGTCTCTTGGTTGTTCTGTGGCAATCATTTACTGGGAATGTCTTCACAACCTTTTCTCATGGCAAAGGAAAGTCAAAAAATAATTCTGGAGCAGTCAAGTGGCCTTCACCGCCTCTTTTTTCCTTTTAATTGATTACACATAAATCTGCTTAATTAGCTCATCTGAGAAGTTCATGGAGGATCGTGAACTCACTTAGACGAACTTAACACATATTCACAAAATACAGCAGCTGAGCTTAATATACTGTAGGTCTGCAGCTGCAAAGTGCTTTTGCTGACAAGCAGCTGCCACTGCACTGCAACCCATCACCAACCAGCCTTTAACCATTATGTTACACAGTTTAAACTGTTGCTGCTGGTGACCGCTCTTTGCCAGCTTGCCGAAAAGCTAAAAGGCAAATAGCATTAAAAGTTGATCTTAGCACATTAAGGACATGAACATGTATATCATTTTATGTTCATATTTAACACCCGAGAATAACGGCTCTGTCCATGCTACTCTCGTTCTCTATTTCTTTGTTAAACGATGTAAATCTGTATGTGCATCACGTGTGTCTGAGAATTTCAGCGGGTATAATTTAATGGAGGGAGAAATATAGAGAGGGAGGTCTCACCACGGTTGAGTGTCGGGGTGCTGTTGATATCTCCCGCCATGAAAGAAGATTCCGTCTGCTTCCGAACCGTGTCGTTCCACATCCTGCGGATCCGACTCTGGAAGAGGAAGCAGGGTGCAGTGAGTGGCAGTAAACACACAACAAGTTAAATATAGAAACACGGCGGGTAGACTTTGTAACTCAGTGGGGCAGCTGTAATCAAAACTGTGGGGCTCGCTCTAATCTGCAAAGAACAATAGGCAAACACGCCAGACAAAGAGACTGAGGCGTCGAGTAAAGAGAGACACAGCTTTGTCATGTTATCGTGATGGGGGCTAACAAGCTTGAGATTTGTAAGACATGACTGTAGTAGCCGATGTAATTGTTGTTTGGAAGTGTTATTACATTTTGAAAAAGCTTGTTTGCCGATTGTGAGCAATAATTGCCATTGTTTGTGTATGTGTCTGTGCAGCTGCGCATATGCCAGCATCTACAGTATCTTCCGATGACGTGTATGATGCCTGTGTCTATATATACACCATGTGGACTACAAAGGATATCTTTATAACTGAGTCATCTAGCCTCCCAAGCGCACGGCTTTCAGTAATGGTTAGAAAAGCTGTCAAACATTTTTTAAAAATTTATAAAATAAAGATTCAATTTTCACAGTAGAAATAAGAGTAAGCCAAATGATTAGTGGGCATCATTTGCACTTCATAAATCATGATGTAACGCACTTTAAAGGTGCTCCATCACTGATAAAAACAAATGTATTGAAATGCTGCTTTTGCACCTTTGGCTTAGGCTGTGGGCTGACAAGTAAGTTAAATAACTACATTCAAGAGCATTTAGTAATCAGTGAGTCACTGGTATTGATGAGCAATCAAATCCCTGCAGATACTCATTTTGTACTTCATAATCTTACATAAGAGACCTTTTAAACAGGGAGAAAATGTAGCTGCAGTGTGAGAAACCATGCCTGATTTTGAAAAGATTTGCTTTGTTTTTACATCATTTTTTGTAAAAAGCAAACAAACAAACAAAAAAAAACGAATAACATTTTTGATTTTGTACCACTAAAACAGTCATGTTGGTCCACAGCCTGTTTTTACTCATCATTTGTTCTTAGAAAAAACCCACAATTTTAAAACTCAGCGGTGTTTTCCACTGATGATATGTTTGCGAGTGTTTATGTGTGGGTCTGTGCTGCCTGCACCTGTCTGTGGGCTGCTGCATGGCGAGCTTGGCTGCCACTGTAGTAGCGGTTGTTGGCACGGAGGCCCGAGTTCTTCAACGAACCGTGGGAGCTGTTGGTAGAGGTGCGGCTGCAGCAATAGGAGTGACGCAGACATTTACTGTACTCCTTATGGACCTGTAAAGAAAATAACACCACCGGCACAGTGGGCAGGTTTGAGAGTCACTCATAAACACAAACACTTTCGTTTCTATAGGCTAAACTGAATGTGGAGCAACAGAGCCTTTTATCGCACAGCCACAGCAAAATGTAATAAAATCCAATATTTCTGAGCACATCTACTGAATTTCAAGTAGACTGGCACATCCGTCCATTCGTACATCTACACAATATTTCGGCTGCTTAGTCATAATTAATTCAATTTATATAAAGTGCCTTTAAGATGTAGTTTGGAATTGTTACCTTCTTCTGCAGGGCACAGTGGAAGATAAAGATGAACATGCCCTGGAAGGCATTGAAGGTGGTGAAAAGGTAGGCCATGATAACTGTATTCTCGTTAATGAAGAGGAGGCCAAAGGCCCATGTCAAGCCAAGTAGGAAGAGCAGAGTAATGGCCCCTAGTGCCCATGACCTGATGGAAGCAGAGAAGGAAGTATTCACTAACACTGAGTTGATGCACAGATAAACTAAGCCAATTTGAAATGGATTTTTTTCTTGAAAAATAAAAATGTGTGAGTCTGAATAATTTAAACTCACTTAATATTATCCAGGCGGCTGGAGTCAGGTTTAAGTGCCGAAGAGTTGCGTATCATCTTGTGCAAAGTGATCATGAGGAAAATGAGGTTGAGCTAAGGAAAGAAGATAGGAAGAAATAAATAATGTGCAGTGAACACTCTAGTCCAAAATGACTGATTTCATATTGTTTATAACATCGCAAAATTGCATGCTGGTGAAATACTTCTGACTGCAGGATATCGAAATATGGAGGCCCAATAATACTGCTTGACAGTAAAGCTAATACCATAATAACAAATGAAACAGGTCCAATGAAGCTCCAGATGAAGTAGTTATCCACTCGCAGCCAGCATCTGGAGTGGCACAGAGGAGACGAGTGAGTTATACACAACTAAACCAACAAACAACTGTACACTCACACTGAGCTCATGCACATGAATGCACACACTATTTCTCTGTCTCAGCGGATTATCTTATGAAGGCTAATCATCAGGCTTTGGCTAAGTGTGTTCAGAGAACCCAGTCTGTGGGGAGGTGCAAGAGCCCTTCACACGGCACTGCATATTACATTTCCATCTGGGGGAATAGCATAATCCTACTTCTCAATCTGCAGGTGCAAAAGGCCTATATTCACACGTACGCTTTCTTGGTCCCATAGCTCCTGTAGTCTATGGCTGCAGAGATGCCCACCACCAGTGCGGGGAAGCAGTAGCCGCACAGATAGTAGTACTTTTTGCGTGAGTACTCGCTCTCAAAGACCTCCACCAGCATGAGATAGAGCTGCACACCCTCCAGACACATCCAGGAGAAGGCAGCCAAGAAGAAGAAATGCAGAAGGCCAGCAAAGATGGGACAGGCAATCTGAGGGTGGCAGCCATGGAGAGAGCAGAGAGAGGGAAAGGAGAAGAAAGAGGAGGAGAGAGAAAATATGAAGTTAGAGGAGGAGATACAGTTAAGATTAAGGTATATAACTGAGTGAAAACCACAAGAGGATAGAACGGAGTTACTATCTGGAAGTAGTGCTGGACACTGACAAGGGAAAAATGAAAAGCTGCCCCCTGGGTCACAGGCTCTGTGCATATTATTGAGTGGTAATTCATTACTCAGTGCAGTAAATGTTTTATAGAGTAGCATAATGACACAGTGCCTCAATTTCAGCTTCAAAGGCATTCAATAAAAAAAACTTCAAAAGTCGCCCGTGTTGTGCTTAATGCCATTTTCTAACCGGAATACATAAAAAGCGCCTAGATCTCGCGATTTAGTATCGTTACGGAAACGGACAAAAGTTTTAAAGGAGGACATGTAACAGTAAACGTAACAGTGGTAAAAAAAATACTTCATATCAAAGAAAGCATGTAAACCTCTGTCTATAGAAAGTATCCGTTTGCTTTGCTGCCAACTCACATGGTATTCGGTCTTGTCGATGCCAATGAGGAAGAGCAGCTCTGCAATGAAGAGGTTGATGCAGAGATTTTTGTGGATGGTGTTGCGGTCAGTCTGGAGCCCCCGGAGGAAGCAGAAAGTGGAGATGCAGATGGCTAGACACACCAGGGAAATGACAATCCCCACCCAGGTGATCACAAAAAGGATCAGCTCGTGCATCTGTCCCTGGTGTTCAGGTTTGCACGGTGGCAGGAAAACAAAGGTGTGTGGGGGGAGGGAGGGAGATCCAAGGGTTTAGGGTATAAAGCAGTATTGGGAAAAAGAGACAGCGGAGCAGAATTGGACAAATAAAGAGAGAGAAATTTAGAACAAAGAATAGTGGAATAGGAGATAAGCAGCAGAAACAATAGGGGGATGGATAAAACAGGGGGAGGGGAGAGAAAGAGCCAAATTGCCTTATTTAATATTTGCAAATATATGCAAGGAGCTAAAGTGTGAAGACAAGAGACAAGACGTCCTGAAAAAAATACATGACATTCAAATTCATGTGAATGTCAGCTAGAAGTAGAGGGACATGAATTTGTAAGCCTGTGCCTCCCTGAATGTCAGAGTGAAAGGAGGAAAAGAGAAAATTCAAAACAAAGAGCTTGTCAGCCTTGAGAGGGAACATTAATGTGCATGTGTGTGAGGGTGTGTGACTAAGAGTGAGCGAGCGCTAATGCTCACACGAGTGAATGTCTGCATATATTACCAGGCTTGCAATTTAAGTGTGCGCCTGCCACGCCCTTGTTTACTTACGTCGGGCTCGTGGTGAGCCATGAGCACCGCGAAGTTAGTGAGGTGGCTGCAAGAGCAGGTGGTGTGTGTGTTGTTAGTGTCCAGTAGCCTGCAGCCCTGCGATGACCACTGGCCAGTCATGGAGCGCTCGGAGTAGTTCCAAAAAGAACAATTTGGAGTGTTGTAATTGTGCGACTGCAGAACAAAAAAGAGAGAAAGATGAAGGAAAACATCAATGGAAGTGTATCTTTTAGAATGACAAATGAAAAATTTTAATTTGCCTACCTTTAGATGTTTCAGCGTGAAAATCACTGGCTGAGTGAGAAACACTCTGCTGGACTCTTTGTTGATGGAGGCAGCAATCACATGAGAGTTGACCACCAGGCGCTTCTTATCGTGGTTTGGTCCTTCCATTTCCATCTTCACAGTGGCGTTCTCAGTGGAAAGAAAGGATCCCAAATTTTTATACAGAACGAATACCACCTTGACTTGTCCTGCATATAAAAAAAAAACAGACAAATTAATACAGGAAAATAAATAGAACAAGTGAAAAGTAAAGTAAGTATGGGGTGAAAGGTATATGTTAAATGAAATGGGAAACACAAATGGAATCTTAAAGGGGGGAGAGGAGAAAGCAAGGGGGGGAAACCAAATACAGAAATAGGGCCATAATATGGGAAGGGCTGGAAGAATGGCAGCGACAGAGAGCGGGGAGTGACAGGGTGAGTGAAAGGGAGACAGAGAGAGTGAGTTAGTGAAGGTTAGAATGATGGTAAGGACCGTTTCATTTTGACTGGTGGAAGAGAGCGAGATTTAATGTGGAGGGCAATGGAACATTCATCCCTCAAGCATTCACAGATCTCTTATTATTCCATATGAATATTTCATGTGCGTTTGTTTCAATCATTCTAATCTCGTTCCCACTGCAGAGCCAAGCGGAGACAGAAAACAGAAAAGGGGGATGAGGGGGCCATGGAAGGAGGAGGGGAGCAATGGGGTTGGGGGTTGGAGCGGGTAAGGGTGCTGGGTTAGAAACAAGAGAGATGGGAGCGGGGGATAAGATGGTGGAGAGACGGAGCGAGGGAATGGGATGGGGAAGAGAGGAGAGAGGGAGTGCTGAGATTGCTCTGTCAGACTGGGGCCGATTGTAATCTACACGCCTCCCCAGCTATTCTATTAAGACTGCTGTTAAGAAACCATCAAGAAAAGAAATTGTCTCAGCGTTTTGTTAATCTGATTAGCCTATTATTATGAACCAATAACTTAGTCAACTGCATGCAGATTGTTTTAAGCCTGCATGAAAATGCAAATGGAAACATTAAGAGAGAGGCTGCACAGGACAGTGCAATTTTTCAGTTGTAGGGAGGGGGTAAGGGTTGCTGACCGTTGCGGCTGTACTGTTTGATAGTAGAGGCTGAAAGCTGGATGGTGCTGTCACTGGCGTAATTTTGCGGGAAGGACAAGTCCTGCATGTCCATCTCTGTGTTTACAACGTGCACCTGGAGATCTAATGGTAGAAACACAGAAATTGGTGCAGATTTTTAATAATAAAAGAAATAAAACAAGACAAATTTAGAGCCACAATCTGGAGTTAAAACTGCACATTGCATTTGAACAGCAGTCAACACTGGCCTCAATTCATGTGCACAACAATCCTCTGCCAAGGTGGAAGCTGAGGTAGAGGTATATTTTCAGTGCTGTCTGTTTGTTGGGCTGTGTATCTGACTGATTTTTTTTTTTTAATTTACTTCACGATTAAGCATAAGCTACCAGAGCGAATTTCATTAAACTTGAAGCGGCTGGGCATGCTCAAAAGACAAACCCATAAAATGTTGGTACAGATCCAGACTGTAAAAAGTCAGCGATCGGCACTGTCCTTGGCAAATGACTCTTGAGTGTCCTTCTAGTTAACCAGATTTATATTACATATTTTTGATAACAAAAAAATATGTGTAAAAAAGAAAGAAAAAAAACACACCACTTTTTGATTTATTTTTTTCTACCTTAAAAATTCGTGACTGTGCTTTCATAATTGAAGTAACAATAAAAAACATCTTGTTCTTGACCTCACTGCTGTTTTCTTACCAATGCTGGGCGCTCGGTCTGTAAAGTTTTTCCCGTACATGTTGTTGGCCAGCAGGAAGGCTCCTTTTTCCAGGACGTCCAGTAGCATGG
>VOQK01012189.1:8664-23626 GCA_015052645.1 Benitochromis conjunctus
AAAAAAAAAAAAAAAAATCAAGGCGGGCACAGTATTACAGCGCAGCTGCTGCAGACGCTCTGCACTGCCCGGTTCCAAATCATTCCTTCAAAAGAACAAATCTTCAGGATAAAGGAACTGAGTCCTTTCCTGAAATGATCCCATCGTTTCTTTTAGTCGAGCTCTCAGTCAGTTATGAGGGTTAAACTCACCAAGTGTGTGATCCAAGTCAGCAGTTTATTCTTAGCTATGCTCCCACAGAGGCCAGTGTTTTCTCTGAGTCTAACGAAGCAATAGCCCATTTCCCTACTTGCTTACATTTAAAAAGTCTTCTTTTGATTTAACAAACTTCAAATGTTAGAGTTGCCTGTATGAGAGGAGTAGTAGCTGTATAACATCAAGAACTATAAACTGTTTGCCATATTTATCTGACCAGCAGCACTTAAGGAAGCCGGCATAAACAAAAGTAAAGACACCTTTTTTACCCGATTTCAGCTCAGTACGATTAACGCGGTCAGAGTGCCGGTCAAGCCCTGAACCATTAAGCTTCATTTTGTTTTTAGGACACAGGAAAGAAACACGTTGCACGTCCAACTGCATCGGGGCATCCAGACGTCAGCGCTATACTGACTCATCTCTTTCCCGTAAACCGAAGGCTACTGCATGTTCACACTAGAGGTGTTAACCCATGTCAAACATGAAATATGGCCAGTGAAGTCCTGTTTGTTGCTCACATTTACTAAATGCATTTTGTCTGTCATATCTGGAGTGAAATCAAATTTCCAAGCGTAATGTGCAGTGAATCATCTGCCTCAACAGCAGCTCAGACAATTAAAGTTCCTTTGTTAAGCTGACTTATTTCTGGCTATAAAACACCTTACTGAGAGTTAAATGTTTCACTCCTAAAACCAAATTTAAAAAATATGCATCAATTCTCCTCTGCTGCATGATAGAAGCATTTTAATGTCATAGAACGGCACCTTAGTAGTCTATAATAAGAAATAAGAAATGTGGACTGAGGCACTGGACAGCTGTGGTCTGATGGGGCAGAAGGTGCAGGGAAGTAGATAGCACTCCCAAGATGTCATGCTTTTTCTTGTAGTTTCATCAATTGATCATTTCAGTCATGGCCGTGAGCTGACATTATAAGGCATTTTCCTGTTATAAACCACTGACCTCTGCAGATGGATGTCCTCCAGCACCTGTGTGCAGTTGCAGGACTTTTCTCCAAGCTAGGTGACCGTCACTGACACTAGCTTTATCATTGTTGTTTTCCTCTTCTTTGCTCGAAATGCAGCGTGTCATTAATGGGACAGTGACACATTTTCTGCTGTTCATCTCTGAGCTTCAGCACAGTGGATGTGAAATGAAACGATGAGTATAGGCTAAAGCTTTCAGGGCTTTGGTGGAGCATAGATACAATGTAATCTTTAAAAAAAACAAAAACAAACAAACAAACAAAAAAAAAACATTAGGGGGTTTATTATTGTTGTTAGTTTATGTTTGAAACATACTTCCATTATTCAAACAGAAATCTTTAAATCACAGATATAATGGCATCGCCATGTAATTAGGTCCATAATTTGTTTGACAGAGACATTTTTTGATAATTTTCCCTCCATACACTCTATATAATTGGGCAAACTTAGAAAATTTTAAATATAAGGGTTACTTTTTTAATTCTTGGATGAAATTCCTTTGCAGTCAGTAACGGCCTTAAGTGTGGAACCCATGAACATCACCGAATACTGTGTTTTCTCCCTTGAGATGCTCTGCTAGGCCATTACTGTAGCTGTCTTCATTTACTACTTGTTTCTGGTTCTCTCTGCATTCAGCTTTGCATTTAATAACTGAAAAACTGCTCTACGAGGTTGACAACCAGTCACACTCACATTTATACCTACGGCTAATTTAGAATCACCAGTTAACCTAACCCCACGAACTGCATGTCTGTGGGAGGAAGCCGGGAGTACCCAGAGAGAACTGACGCGCACACACAGGGAGAACGTGGAAACACCACACAGCCAACTGCCCAGATGGTGGATTTGAACCCAGGACCTTATTGCTGTGAGTAAGGACCTTCCTTCATGCTGCCCATAACTTTATTTACAATCTTTTAAAAATAATTGCTTAAATGACCGATTGTGAAAATTGTTGCATATTAAATTTCTTTGCACAAAGCTATTTATGGTTGTATTAGCGAGTTCTGACTTCTTGTCAGTCTTCATGTATATAGATTATTTGCCCAAATGTATGTAGACAGTTAAACAGTGTTACTGTATTACTGATGAACATTTCACACCTCAGCCGTAAGCAATAAGAAAATGATCCAGCTATAAACTTCACCCCCCTGATGGAGGGATTTCATGATGTTGGGTACATTTTTTTATTCATTGCAAAGCACTGAGGTGTGGGCTCACCTTTTGGTTGGCCTTTCTCCCTCACTGGATCTGAGGTGGCACGCTCAAACCCTAAAAGATCTCCAGATTCTCAGTACAGACAGTAGTATGCGTCCACAAATTTTTGGGCACATCTACTGCAATTACTTCACCTAACACTAGATGACGCCATGCTGGTCCGACACGCGAATGTATGTCGGAGAAAAACACAGATTGCGTTTCACTAGTTCCGCAAAGAGAAAACAGGCATTGCAGCGCAACATCTGACATCAACCAGCGAGCAACTGTGCGGCTAGCGTAACCCAAGAACAGGCTCATCATCGCCCGTGTCAACGCGAGCAGCGGGACGACGCCTTGACAGAAGATATGAGCAGAGGGTGAATGAGCTGACTGCCTGGTAGAAAGCTCACCTGTTTGTGCTGTGGTGGTGGTGATGATGGAGAACATCGAGGAGCTCTCGCCCCTTCGGATCACCCCTACCGTCCGGGCTCTGAGCTCCGCGCTGCGGGGGAAGCGTGAAGATGTCCACGGTTCCAGCCGTGGAAACGGTGACAGGGTATTCCCTGAACCGGAGAAGCTTTGGTTTAAGGAGAGCAGCGCTAAAAATCTACGAAACAGGGACTTCTTGTCGCCGACCACGATGCTTAACACGCTGTACGCGGACGGACAGGTTGGTTTGACTGATACCTGTTGGCTATATTAGCGTCTGTATGCCTCTATGCTCATTTCAGCATGTGCTGTTTTATGTCATTTCAAAATAGCGCTAAATAGTATGTAAGCAACTCAGTGCGCTTTCTGACCACGCTTCTTAAATCGAGTCAAACCGGACGCTGTCACCAAACAGCGGGTATACCGCTACTTAAACACATTGAAGTTCCGATAAGCAGCTCTTCATTTTATTCTTCCGCTAAGCGGTGTAGTTCCTCGGCACTAGTGTGTTTGCGTTAGTGCTAGTTCGTTTCGCGCAGTAATACAGTGCTATTAAAAATGAATAAAGGTGTTTTCAGCTGTTTCGAACATGACTCGACCAATAGAAGCGAGGGACCGGAACTATCTACCTTTAAATGCTGAGCTGATTCCGACTGCCCGTGAATGCCACACGGTATCATAAATAACACCTAAATTCGCAAAACAATAGGTACATCTGAATGATACTAAGAGGGTCTGGTACCGTGGATTGATCAGGTTGCTGGCTTTGCTCCAACATCATCATCGACCAGGCACTAACAGCCTGCAGCAGTAATTATTAACCCATGACTGACACATATAATATAGGTCAGATAGACAGAAAGACCAAGCTGGCTGTGCTGCAACTTGGGTTACACAGAGCACAAAAAGACCCCTTCTAAAGCTTGTTCTCTTCCGCCATAAAATATGACAATGCGAAGATTAAAAAAGAAAACAGATTAGTGTATATTTGTTTGCATCCTTGTGCATGTGTTATGTTCCACCATTCACTTGTTTTGTTTACAGTGTAGAGATGCACTGGCATTGATTTCTAAAGCAGACTCCATTATCTAATGTTTTTTTTCTGAGACATACTGAGAATGGTCTGCAAAACCTCAATCATCTTTAGTGACTAAACAACCTTTTCAGACTAGATATAGGCAGGTGACAGACTGTGTAGGGGTTTAAAATCCAGGAATAAAATGTAAAAATTTATTTTAAAGCTAACAGACTTCTGTGTATCAAATGAGAGATCAGAGTTAAAAAAAAAAATTACCCCTAAGTTGCAAACCTCTTTGCAAATCTTCTTTAATTCAATGCTAGTGCTAGGAGAGAAATGTGTGATTATGATTATTTCAGTTTGGGTGTCATTTAGCTTAAGTTTTTAGACATCCAGATTCTAACTCAAGTTTTTAGAAGTTATCAGTGGTTTTAATTGAACAGAGCTGTGCTTCATCTGAATAGCAATTAAAAGTTAGACTGTATCTCAGAAGGATCTGTCCGAGCGGTAGCGCGTAGATTGCGAATAACAGAGGACCAAAGACAGATCCCTGGGGGACCCCACAAGAGAGAGGAGCACGAGAAGATGAGGCATCACCAGTCCTCATAGAGAATGTGACCTGTTGGAAAGACATGAAATGAGCCAATCCAGCGCCACGTCACAACACTGTTGAGATCTCGATCAAAGCAGTCTCAGTGCTATGATATGAGTAAAACCCAGACTGAAATTTCTCAGATATCTGATAGTCATTCATGTAACAACGAATCAGCTGAGTGGCCACATTTTTTTTTTTTTTTTAATTATATTTTGAATAAAAATGGCAGTTTAGAGATGGGCCTAAAGTTGCTTAAAACTGGGGGTTTCTTTAAACAGTGGTAGACTGTATGTTGTATTTGAAAGCATTTTTTTAAAGTACTAGTCAATGACAACACAATAATATTGTTGCATTTAAAGGACCTATCTTCTAATAACTGATATCAGCTGCATGACTGTATCATGTATCAGACAACCATTAATACTTTCAGTGTCCCGAAGAACGCTCTTCATACATTATACTTTTCTTATTGCACGTGTGTGACATCCCATATCTATTTTTACATCCACCCAGGTCCCTCCAGCAGTGATGTCCAGAGTGCTGTCCCTTCGTGGTAGTGGGGTTCTCCCTGTGGCTGGTGGGGAGGTGATGGGTGAAGGTCTAAGGGTACGGGTGGATCGGGCTGCCGCATTTAGGGTCGTTCTGGGAGGGGGGGCTGCAGAGTACCTGAAGCCCTTGAGTCAGAGGCAGGGCTGTGTGGTGCTTAACTGCCCTGCACTGCACCCTAAGCCCAACACACCCAGTCCTGACACAATTAGTTTAGGCCAGCTGAGGACTGTTCTTCTGGCTGACCACATGGGGGCACTGCTGAGAAGACAGGGGTGAGTCTGGTTTAATGGACCTGGACCTTGTAAACATTGCATTGCCCGAAGTGTCCTGCTTTAAAAATCCTCCTGGTTTAATTAACAACACAGTCACCATAACACTGGAAAATTTCCTTAATTAACTGTTTTCTGCTTTCCAAATGTGACAGTTAGCTGATTTTTCTCTGTTTTACATTAGTGGACATTTGAAAGATTTTTCCATTGGCTTCTTGATAATCTATAGACTAATCAATTAACCATCAATGGATACAACTGTTAATTAATCCCTTTCCCTGTCTTAGATATGCCGTGTCCTTCTGCCCCACACTTCCTGAAGACAGCGACATCATCAATTTCCTCCGAGCTCTGGGAATCGATTGGCCGACAGCCCCGGCTAATTGGACGAATGAAGAGCGGGAGGAGAAGATTCAGGACTCGCTAGAGAAGTCTCAATACAGAGAGAGAGAAATTGAGAGAGGCAGGAGAACCAGCGGAGGGGGAGGGAGGAAAAAAGAGGAGGGAGAGAACGAAGGAGAGCTCAGGATCAACCTGAAGCGAGTTTTTCAAGAGGAGGGGCTGCCAGGCTACGACACCAGCCTTGGCACCTGCATGGGTGAGTCTGAGCGTTTTTCCCCCATTGTTCCCTTGCTCACCACAGCCCTTCATTTACTCCTCATCATGAAAAATGATCAGTTTATCCAAATCCAGGGCAAACACTTTTAGTCAGTTGTTGCTTTTTTGTGTCGAGGTCTAGAAATCTCTATATCTCATCGTCCTGCTTGTCCCCCAAAAATGAAGCTGGCAGTTTTCTCTTTACTGAAGCTAATTGCGGTTCACTCAAATAAATTAAGTTCCTTTTTATTTTTATCTGAGGATTTGTGCCAGAATGGCTTCTTGCTGAGCCACTGACCTCCTCAAGCCTCATGTTTCCAGTTTGGTTGCCAGGAGACTCCTGCAAGCCTCTGACCTGGCCAAGAATAACTTGCAACCCTTACAAATATAACATTCCTGTTTAATTAGTGAGTTTAGAAAACTGTTTCATGTTTATGTTAAGCTGTTAAGTGTGGGTGTGCGTGTGTGTGTGTGCGCGCGTGCAAGTGTGAGGGGTACCTACTTATTCCAAGAAAGCCAGCAAGCTTAGTTCTTAAAGTACTAAAACTGCAGTGATGCAGCTTAGCTTAGATAGAAGATGAATGAGATAACAGAGATTTCATATTGTATTAATAACAGCTGACAGATTGTTTGTCCTGTTTTAGTTAACAGAGACAGCGTTTCCCACTTGGCACAACTGGACCTATCCACAGCTGACTGCACAGTGAGACAAACACACACTGCATGTCTTTGTTTTAAATAAAACCATTTAAAAAAGCCTCCAAAACAAAACAGACAGACAAAGCACTGATTTTAATTTTGTCACTGCCTCATTCATAGGCAGCCATGGTAACAGCGTTACACGTGACTTCCTGTCAAGATGAGTTCCGCCAGCAGCAGATAGCAATGCTGTGGAGAGCCAGCGGAGCCAAACACACACAGGTAGCCACACACACACACACACACACACACACACACACACACACTCACACTATGCAGTGATGAAGGGTTCCTATTTTTACCTGTTCTGCTTTCTCTGTCTGCAGAGGCATCTTGTTTGCGGGCCTGTGAAAACTCCTGGTTCACACCTGACTGCTGCACAGTACTTGCAGTAAGACACATCAATCCCTCTGTTTGTGCTTCTGCCTCTTTCTTTTTGTTTTATCCCTTGTCCTCTCGTCCTTTTGCAACATACTCATGTCATTAGGTTTTCTGTTTTCCACATCTCTGTTACTCCTCCGCACACCCTGCCCTGCTCCCCACCAGATGTGTTTGTTTTCATGGATAATACTCTTACCATCATCTTCCATGCACCGTAACATTGCAGATGTGATTAATAAGACACTGTTGGGCGCTGTTGATGCTTTTCTTCGTCTGCGTCTAATTGTGGTGTATTTTTAGCTCGGTTTCCTGTATTAATGAGCCCTCTCTTCCTCCTTCTCTCCTCCAGGTTGAGAAGAGGTCAGATGAAAGAGGCCTCAGAGATGAAGTATGGAGATCAAGTAGAAGGTGTGTGTGTGTTTATGTGCATTCTCAGTGCACATGTAGACTGTAAATAAACTGAATTAACTGAAGACATGTGCTTCCTCCTCTTGAAGGTCAGACGTGGGATGACATCATCAAGGTCATGACCTCTGCTACAGTCAGATTCGAGCTGCTGTCGACTGTCCACACTAGTCCTGTGAGTCATCAGTACAGCACTGTTTCCTTTCAAGCAGCCGTGCTCTAATGCGTTAAGTCAGACTGACTGACAGCCGTCTGTTTAGGTGACGCTGGACGTCAAGAGGGAAGGGGGTGTGTCGACCAAGGGGCCCAGAGGAGGAGTGTTTGTCATGTATAACTGCGCCCGATTGCACACTCTGTTCGACAGCTACGAGAGAGGAGTGGAGAAAGGTGAGAGCTGTGCTTTTCTGTAAATGAATGTCCATGTAACTCAGATCATTGTGGCCTCGCAGTCTAAAGCCAGAACAAGCTTTATTTATAGTTCAGTGGGATTGTTTTGTTGCATAAATGAATAAGAAATCGATATTGTTCAGTGGGTGGATAATGTGGCATGTGGAGCATTTTATTTCTGTCACAGTTATAAGAAAGGAAGGTTAGCTGCTTTTGGGTGGTATCTGAGGATATGCAAAACACAAAATGTTACCATGAACATTAAGAAGCCGTAACAAAACAGAACAAAAACAATCATAAAAAATAATAGCGAAGAAAAAAAAAAAGCAAGTGAGACAAAGACGTGCTTTACACACTTAATCAAGTCTTAAAACCAATGAGAAGCCAGGATTTGAGTGATGTCATCTGATAAATCTGGAAAAACCAGTAGGAGCCTACCTAAGCAGAATTGTTTCCATTTTGGAAGTCAGCTCCACATTAAGATGTGTTTTGGAAAAAGTGAACAATAATCATGATTTCCAGGTATTTTGCTGAAGACGACGTTGGGTCAGCTGTTCTTAGGGGTGACACCTTGGCAACACAGTAGTTCAGGGCCCATCTCAAGAGTTTCACTTCCTGGTTGAAAAAAGGTTGTTTAAAAAAGTCACCTAGCGGTGAATTGAGATGCTGACATTGGATGATTTGAAGTGCCATCGTTTAAACAAATTTAAATGTGGCTTAAAACTGATCCTTGTGGTACACCCAATATGAGTCTTAGAGTAAATGGCTGTGGTGACTGGGAGAGTTCTTTATAAAAGATGAGAATAAACCCAACTAAGTGAAGTGTCCTTGATATGCTTGGGTCCAAAACAATGAAAGCTTTCATCCACAGCTAAATGAAGGGATGCTTGGCTTATTGTTTGGTCTCTTGCGTTCAATCAATATGGCTATAATGTTGAACATGTAATGTAAAATCACAATGTTTCTACATTTTGTTTTTCTGACTCTTTATCTGCAGGTCTTTACCCAGAAATCCCAGAGGACTCCCAGCTGGACTTCTCTGCTCTGAAAGAAGAGGTGCTTCTATGATATCTCTACAATTAGATTATTTTTCTTAATTTTAATTAGATTAGAAACTATCCACTTCAAAAGTTCAGTAATGCAGTGTTAATCCTACAGTGCTACCATGTGACTGTGTTTCCACTCACAGGGTGAGTGGCTTCTTCTGTTCAATTACCTCATTCCATTCTCGGAGCTGCTTGAACAATTGGG
Source organism: Benitochromis conjunctus (assembly GCA_015052645.1). NCBI lineage: Eukaryota > Metazoa > Chordata > Actinopteri > Cichliformes > Cichlidae > Benitochromis > Benitochromis conjunctus. Next base: position 17,623 of record VOQK01012189.1, read on the forward strand.
ACAGGCACTGGATAGCGAAGGGGGTGGAGCCAGAGTGAACATAAAAACTGAACAGGTAAGAGTCTGGAGCTGAAAAGGTGGATAAGTCAGTTGCTGCAGATGTTTATAAAACTCATACACATGTTTGTGTTCCTCAGATCTGTAAATTTCTTGTGTCGCTCAGTAAAGACTTTAGCTCCTACTACAACCGGGTCCACGTGCTGGGGGTAAGGATGTACTCATATATTCATATATGTACATGTGTACTTACAGAGAGGAGCGTTTAAAGATTAGCTGGATTATATTATACATATTGTACCATAAGAAGTAATTTTATATTTGTACTCTGGCTGTATACATGCACTTAATAATTTTCTGAATTGCATATTACCACAGCAAATATGCTTACTGTAGGGTTTTCTGATTGTGCAGGCATTCACACATAATCTATTTGCTTTTGCTTTTATGTGATTTTTTTTTGTGTTTGTGTGTTCCTTTTCTTTTTATACACCACATTAACATACAGTTGTGGTCAGAACATTGCATACACTCATTCGTTAATGCATTTAATTATTTTTTTTTTAACTGTTCGTTTTCCGGGACGGAATAATAAATTTTCTCTAATTGTGTGGAGGATTAGAAAAAATCCAAGATTTAATTCAAACTGGTTGTTTTGTTTTTTAAGTCATTAAAGATCTATGCTGTGCAATAGTTACTCTAGAAAAAGAACATGTCAAAGAAAGCCTGAAATTACCATGATATTCATACCCATGAGGAGCGAACCTCTGTCCGCATCTGTAACTGACAGAAAAAAACTGAAGTTTATTTTGAGGTCAGCAGTTGTTTTATTGTTATTTTTGTTCCTCTGTATTTTCACTCCCTCACATACCCTTGCTATATTTTCAGTCTGTCTTCTTGGCTGTCTTGTTTTGCAGGAGCCATTGCCTCATCTCTTCAACCAAATGTTTTGTCGTTTGTATCTGCTGAGAGCATTGAGAGAGCTCTACCACAGCGCTCTGGACACCCTTAACCTTCCTCCCATCAGGCAACTATAGCCTCGACATAATTCGCCCACCCTTCACCGTTGGCTCTACCTCCCTGCCTTCCCTACACACACACCATATCCATGTGTATTGTGTGTGTCTAGCTGACACCTTTTTTTTTGGCAATATTAAAGCAAATTATGTCATTTCACTTGCCCACTGTCCCGCTTCTGCATTTCCCTGTCAGTGTATTGTGACATATTCCAACTGTCTATAATGAATAGTGTAACTACAGTATATAAAGTGGACCCTGTTCAGTTTCATGTGGGCTGAAAGATTTTCTTGGAAAATCTGAGCTGCTTGTATGCTGTAAAAGAAATATTTTGACATTTTGGGTAGCTGCTTATTTGCTTTCTTACTGACTGATGAGAAATTCTTCCCTGTCTCAAGCTGTGTGCTTTTGTGCTTAGAATCTCTTCACACAAATACAGCTACACGAAGTGCTGCATAATTACCTGTCAGCATTTCAGTTGTGTCCATCTTTGGTACATAGGAAAAGGGGGGATGCCACTAACCAGCATTCATCCACAGCGATGGCATGTCAGTAGCTAGTTAGCCAGCAGCGGCAGCTTTTTTTCTGATGGATTTGGTTTGGTGTTGCTTTGAGTTTATGCCTGTTAAAGTGTCATCCTCAATTTTGGTAATATATGTGCGGTCAGAAGCTTGCAAAATATAGCTGCTAGCAGTTCATGTTTTTTAACATAAAATTGATAACTTGCCATTTTGACTTAATTATCCTGTTAAATTCACTTTATGACACACACTAAACTACACTAAACAAGTACTTAAGGTACATAGTATACTACACTATCATATATGTGCTTCTCAAGACGCTGATACTCTTTGGATGTATAGAAATTTGAAGCTACTACAGCTAGTTAGCTTTCCACAGCTATTTAGCTAGCTAATTAGCTTAACACAAAGAATGAGAAGGAGTGAGCAAAGAGCGAGCCTGGCTCTAAATCAAGATAACATAGTCCATCTATCAATTTTTAAAGCGTGCTAATTGGAGCATTATAATTTGTTTGTTTCAGTATAAAAACCTGGCATTAAACTCAGTATTTGGAGGGGGTTGGATGGTTTCCTGGAAACCTCCAGTTGCCTGGAGACACGAGTAAACTACTGGCGATATCAGTGTTGTTTTTTTGTTTGTTTGTTTTTTATTTTAACTGCCAATGAGAAAGCAAATAAGCACATTTTCCCATAATGTCAGAATTTTTCCTTTAATTTGGGTTTTGTTGCTACATGATGGAGAAAATTTCTTTCCCTTAAGCACGGCAGGCATCAGGGTCTAAACAGCCAAATCGGTTAGATTGGGAGAGTTGGGATGCCCTTTTGAATCAGCTAACCATAGCTTTAATTTATATTTGGTGCCAAGTTATAATTAAGGTGTTTGTCTCAACTGATCTGTATTAAGACTTGCCTTATTACCCGTCTACTCATTGTCACCAACAGTGTGTTCTAAATCCTCTTTAGAACACATGTATGTGGTTTAGTCACTGCCTAAAGGGAAAAAAAACACCTTTAATAAGTCTCGTTCAAGTGTTAAAGGTCCCCATTCATGGAAATCTACCACCTTGTATTTATCGACATTATATTTATTGTCATAAAAAATAGAGAGAAATGTACATAATATATATTCTTCATCTGAGTCTTAATCACTGTGTTCACATTATTATTCAGCACCCTTCAATTAATTGCTGATATCCTGCTTGACAAATCACAGATGTTACTCTAAAACAGATGTTTATAAGTTATGGACAAACATAATGCATCGTGCCACAATCTTAGGACATGCATGAAATGGCATGATAATAATATGTATGACTTTTATGCCAAAAATGCTATTTGTACATTTTGGGTGTGAGACGATAATGATCGAACATTGATCCCTCAGTTTTCGTTGTTTGTGACCAAAACATGTGCCATAGCATTTTTTTATTTTACTTTATTCTATGATAGTACAGTACAGTGTTATTGATCACAAATATCTTACAGATTTACTTTTCACTGCATGAAATGTTGTTTGACCCTGTAAATGTATGATTTAAAAAAAAAAAATTTCCGTTAGTTTTATATTTTCTTCAGAAAAGGGAATGAGACGTTTACAATGTGTTGTTTTTTTAGTAGCTGTCCTGTTGGCTGCTGCTGTAATTACCACAATATTAAAGCAGAGGATCTGCAGAGAGACTGTCATGTTTTCATCTTAAACTCTACACTACTTCACCACAACCATGTCTAAACAGAACTATGCTGACTTACATTAGCTTTATTTTGCTCTTGCTGCCATGTTTGCCACCTCAGGCTCCAACACCTGACCTCGGTCGCCCATCCTTCATTCTGTTCTCCGTCTTCTTTGCCGACTCCCTGCTTATAGGCCCTGTTTGTTATTTTATTCAAGGCTGTATTATACAGTGTAGTCGCACAAAGAGTCCAAGGACTTTCACATTATTTTTCCTCATGAAAACTGACAAGAAGGCTTGTTGAATGGAAACCAGACAGCTATAAAGATGACTGCAGAATTATCAGGAATGCCGTCGGGAACTAAATTCATCAGTTGAATCTTTTGATCATGCCAAGTGAAATTCCGTCTGGGGACCTTGCTTTGCATTAGCTGCATGCATTATTTACAGCTGAGCTCCCCCTAATTCCCCTCTAATGAAAATCTCCGCACCTCTGACCCTTAAGTGTATTTGTCCATCTGAATGTAAATAACGCTGCCAAACTCTCGCCTACACACATCTGTGCACCCACAGTTTGTGTGTGTGTGTTTTTCCCCTTCTGCAGAATTAAAAATAAGCATCACAGACTCTCTCACTGTATGTTTGTCTCGAGCTTCAGTGTCTGACAGATGGTGATACTGATACTGATGTTTTATAGATAAATCCTCTCACGCTCTGCTCCCCACTGCCCTTAGAGTCAACAATAACTTGCTCACTGCACAGATATGTACAGTTCACTGTATGCTTCTAACTGTGATCCTTCACTGAGGATACAACCCCACTAGTGCCATGTGTAATTTGTCTTTTTCTCTTGCGTAGATCCCCCGCTCCCTTTTTTGCAGATCATCTATTTCCTCTTCTGACCCTCATTTATTGAAGAAAAGCATTCATTAACTCTGACTCAAGCCAAACCGATGGTTTTATTTGCTTTTATGAAATAGTTATTGAGTCTGCAGTGCTCCAGGAAAAATAAGACACCATCTTGATATTTTATAAGTGCTTTGTTGATACCTTGCGATTTTACCCCGGCGCCTTCTTATATATCTCTGCTGTCAATGTATAGCTGTATACCTGTGTACTCTAAATGATGCACAACTCTGTCATCCTTGTTTTGCTCATTAAACTGGTATAAAAACTGGAGCATTCATTCATTTATAATTCTACGCAGATGCAGATGTGTGACTGTGACTTTATGAAACACGATAATGTACGAATTGGGAGAAATGTATGCAATGTACGTGTCAGTTTGAAAGAAATGAACAGGCTCTAATTGTTATAGTAATTTCATTTTAATGCAGAGAGACAGAATATCAACCAAAAATCCAGGAAAAATGTCATTGAGTGAAACATGTATTAGATCCACTACAATCCAGGCTGAATTTTGGCTCCCATAGATTGGTTGTGTGCCCATGTTGTGTGCCAATGTGGAAACATTGGACAAGAACCTCCTTCCCACAGCCAGAACACTGAAGACGGGTTATGGATGGGTCTTCCAGCATGACAATGACCTAAACCATGCCGCCAGTATCTGTGAGACAAGTATCTATGCTTCTACTTAAGTAAAGAATGTCTGTACTTTTGCCAGCTCTGGCAATATGTATGAAAACTGAAATAACTGAAACATGTTGTGGACAGTGTTGGTACACGGGGTTAGTGGCTGCTGGAGTGGCCATCACACGGCCTCTAAATGTGGACTCGAAGTAGGAAATTTGAAGGTCACATCTGATTTTCTGTGCAACTGCACGCTGGCCTGCAACTCAATTAAACTGTTGCTTGGCTTGAAATGCCTCACCAAAAATAATTTGTCTACTCGCGCACATGCACACTGCACACTTTGGCTATTAGTTTTCCTTCTCACTGTTGAATGTAGTCCTGGCTTTAAAAGCTGTGGTATTTACACGTGCGAGAGCAATAGATTATCAATGACTGCATCAGTTGTATTTTTGTTTTTTTAAACATGCTTTTAAGGTGAAACGAGTGGGGGACGTGAGCTGGTAGACATAATAGCTACATGATTAAAATAAATATCTGCAAAAAGAAGTGATGGTGAAGGCTGGGTTAATTGGTCTTGTTTTAATTAATGGAAGGAGCACAGACAAATCAGTTTAGCGCATTAATGATAATGCCATTAGTGGAGAATTTCACTATTGGCTAAGGTCAGCAATTAGCGTGTAGCTTAGATAAGAGCCCATGCAGTCAATTACTGGAAATTTCATGGAGGTAAGTGAGCATTAATACAAAAATTCCACCACGTAAATGATTCCTAATGGTCTCAGCTTAACAACAGATTAACAGAATAATTATAATGATCAGATAAACTTCAAATTAATTTCATCAACTTACAACCTTTTGGATATGGAGTTGAAAGCTTAACTTGTTGTTAAAAGAAATTATAAATATGTTTCGTTCCCAGTGGCATTTGCAACATATTGCTGGAATCAAAATCAAAAGAGTTCATGATTAAAAAATGATTAAGAAAAACATTTTCCAGCTTAAACATGTAATTTGTTGTATCATTATTATTAATGGTCTGCAAATTATTCTGCATTCTGCAGCTGATTTTTGGGAGTCGAGGTGGAAATTCAGTGTCTTGTTATTAGTAGCTTTACAGGCAGAACTTTGTCTCTTTAAAAAGGTTAAAAATCATTTACTTGGTTCGTGGATTTTTCCAGTGACAAGATATCTTCTACCTCCTCTTACTGTCAGCTTTTTCCACTATTACTTCCAAGACAGTCAGGACAGCGAGAGATGGTCAAAGTC
>VOQK01012190.1:33714-48340 GCA_015052645.1 Benitochromis conjunctus
GTTTAAAAAAAAAAAAAAAAAAAAAAAAAAACCCACCCTGGTTGTCACTTGAAGAAAAACAGAATGGCAAAATGTAAATGCAGCACGCTCTGATGCATTTTCTTGTCATTTTGTCAACAGACAAACCAACACCTCCACAAGGGCCTGTGGACATTATGGAAAGTGCTGTGACATCTGTTGAATTCAAATGGAAACCACCAAAAGACAATGGCGGCTGTCCGATCTCAAATTACATCATAGAACGACAACAAGTAGGCCGAAATAAATGGTCAAACCTCGGTGAGATACCCGGCAACAGCCCAAGTTACAAAGATTCAGATGTGGACCCCGGAAGGAGATACTGCTACCGGATCAGAGCAAAGACTGCAGAAGGCATCAGTGACTACCTGCAGACAGAGGACATACCAGCTGGTGTATTACGTACGTTTTTAGTTAATGCATTCTTCTTCATTTTTTTTTTCTTTGGTCAGTTTAGACCTAGTATTACAAGGCATGTCTTTTAGTATCCAGGTAGAAACACTTTTTGTTTATTGCAGTAAAACCCTGACTAACCACTGATAAAAATGTTTTGGGAGAAGTTAAAAGAAATCCATAAAGAATATACGCAAAGCTATATTACATATATTAAAACACTATCCCTGAATTTATGAATCTAATAAATACCCTTCCATTTACAGCTATTAAGATATGTTATATTCACATACCAATGCGATATTCTTCAAACACATTTTGCTCTCTTTAGTTTTCAGCCATCTGCTTATTATGGATTACAGAAATAATAAAAGTAATGTTGAGAAACATGGCATGGCAACATTGATTAATTAACTGAGCTTCACTTTCAATTCTGTGCGTCACATTTCCCCCACAGGTTATCCTGGACCGCCAGCTGTACCTAAAGTGGTCAGTGCCTTTAAAGACTGCATCAATTTGTCATGGAGTCCTCCATGTGACACTGGAGGAACCAAAATCGTGGGATACAATTTGGAAAAGAACAAGAAAGGCACCAATTACTGGAGCCTTGTAAATCAAAAAGGGCCAATTACAGGTATACAACTTAAATGCTGAGCTGCAGAAAATTTCATCAGCTCAAGAGTACAAATAAATGTTTGTCATGTACCTGCCCACAGCAGTGCAAATTTGTAGTAATATAATTGCTCCTTCTGTTGCCGTAGATACAAAGTATGCAGTTAAAGATGTATTTGAAGGAGCAGCATATGAATTTAGAGTGTCAGCAGTCAACCTGTCTGGTGCTGGAGATCCCAGTATTCCATGTGACACAGTTACTGCAAGAGATCCAATGAGTAAGTTAATCACAAAGACTTATGTTTTACTGTATTCGTTGGGGGGGATTTTTCAGTCATGAAAGTCATTTTTTAAAGTAAATATAATTCTGTCTGTTGTATAAAAGCTTCACTCTCACATTACTATTATTGCAGAACCCCCAGGCAAAGTCACAGACCTTAAATTAACATCCTCCAATTACACAACATTTTCGCTGGCTTGGACTAAACCGAAGGAAGTGCAAGGGGTAGAAGATGAAGCCCAGGGGTATTATGTGGAGATCAGACCAATAGAAAGCCTTGAATGGACCCGCTGTAATGCCACCTCAATTACTCCAACATCCTACACTGTGCTTGGCCTTAAGCCAATGGCCACATACTGGGTGAGAGTAATTGCCACCAATTATGGAGGTGATGGCGAACCTCAGAGCTTTGACAATTATATCGTTGCTATGCCTCCTCCTGGTAAGAAATGCAGTTTTTATAGCTTGACAGTGCATGAATACAAGTATAAATTGGTTATTTCTAAAAACGGGATAGATTTATATTTATTTCTCACAGAAAATATGCAGTTTTTCCTTCTAATATACATCTACAGAGAGGAACAGTTGTCTCAAAAAAGCTTACAGTTGTCAAAAATAATGTTTGTTTGCCACAAACCCATTTAATATCTGTAGATATGAGGGACAAAGGGTGAGAATTGTTGTGACAAGACAGGTTACGACTGAAAACACATGTGATAGGATTATACAGCCCAGCATGGTAAAAAAAAAACTGCAGTTCAAAAGCATCATATCAACTGCCACAGCAATTTAAATCCGTAGTTCAAACTGTAAGAAGAATCGTTAAAGAAAAACGAATAAGTGCATTTAACGTCTTATTAACTGTTAGTTTCATTTTCATTACTAGTACAGGTTGAATTATGACTAAAAAAGGGAGGTCTCTAAAAATGGAATCAAGATTAATTATACCCTGTGTGTAAACTATACACAGAGCATGTCCTCATAATACAGTCGAGACATTCAAAAGAATAACTAAAGAAAAAAAAATATAGAAGTGGCTCAGCAGCTTTATAAATTACAAATGTAATAATTGTATTCTAAATCTCTCTCACACAGTCAAACCAAAGTTTAAAGACCACAACATGAAGACCTTTGTGGTGGTGAAATCTGGAAACACTGTTCGCCTCAACATCAACTTTGAGGTGTTATTCCACAGGCTTTTACTCCGTTCACTGTGTGAGCATCTAATCAATGCTGTTAGTTACTATAGCAATAAATTAACCTGATTCCTATGCTGTCATCTACAGGCATCTCCCATGCCTGAAATTGTTTGGTTAAAGGATGGTATTCCAGTACCAAAGCATGTAACCATTACCAACTCTGATAAAGGATCTCAACTCTTAATTCCTACATCTGAGAGGACGGACACCGGCATCTATACGATTACTGTCAAGAACATGGTTGGCCAGGAAAGCTTCAATGTTGAAATCAGAGTTACAGGTAACTGTCCAAGTGCCATAGCAATGCTTTGTCATTGTTGGGCTAATTAAGACCATATATTGCAGCCAAATTGGAGTAAAACTGTGACATCCACATATCATACTGTAGGTTAGCTGGATACAGTTGCATGGTAATTGCAGTACAGAATTATAACTTTCTATTTTTATTCATGCCACCATGGAAACGTATGTTTTAGCAAATACAATGTGATTAATGTAGGAAAAATGACAAGGATATTTTAAGAGAATAAATGTATTTATACCTTAATGTACCACATAAGTTGTACTACTTTAAAGGTATGCAACACTTTAGACAATTTAGAATTGTCTAAAGTGTTTAGAATGCTTAAAGCCATAATGCTGTGACTGTAACAAAATACTCCAGTCCAGTTCTCTCTCCCTTTACTTATATTTCAAGAAATCCCCTTTTCCCCCTGCTAAGCTTATTGCTGCAGCTAGCTGTACCTGTGTTAGGAGTTTTACTTCAATGAAAATCGTTCAAATTCAAAGCTGTACAAAAATCTGTTTCCTCTCCAAACCATCAAAGGTACAATTTAGACTGAAAATCAGCAACCTAGCCCTGCATTATCAGTAAACAGTATTTTTAAATCTCAAAATTTCTCTCCAGATGATCCTAAACCTCCAGGTCCAGTGGAGCTGGAACAGAATATCCCAGGAACAGTGACACTGTGCTGGACTCCCTCTCCAGATGAAAAGAGGGATGACAGGCTGCACTACACGGTATCAAAGAGGGACTCCTTCAAACGGACTTGGAGAACAGTGGCAGACAACCTCTTTAACAACAAATTCACAGTTGCCAACATTTTGCCTGGACGGCAGTATTACTTCAGGGTGTTTGCTAAAAATGACATGGGCCTTTCTCCACCTTCTGAGTCCCCTGTGTTTGAAACCAAAAAGGAAAAAGGTTTGTTTCAAGTTTAACCATGAAAACAATACAATACTCGCAATCATTTCACACAAACTGGCAAACTAAATCATTGTTCCTAAGTTAAGCTAGCTTCTCAAAAAAGTGATCACTTATTTAAACAGTTAATGTATTACGTTTCCCTCACGTTCATTCACTATTAGTCTGGGATTTGAGCCACAAATATATAGAAATATTCAACAGATTGTCAATCAAGAACATCTTAATAAGCCCTTTTCTGTATTCAATACAAAAATAGCAAAGAAAGAAAGAAACAGGGGCCTGAGAGTGAGCAGGAATAAAATATGCACAGGCAACCAATAAAAGATGGCAGAACTGACAGTGAGAAACTGTATGATAGCTCTAAATATAGACTCAACATGTATGGATACATGCAAAGAAATATATCGTGGAATCTAGTCATCAGCTTAAAGACTTTAGAAAAGAGCATGCACAAAACACCACAGCTTTTGGATATTTTCAAGATGACTGCAAATTTAACTAACTGGTGGAATAAAAGCTTGTGTGGAAAGCTTGTAGGTAAACATTTCCAAACATACTGTACTGACAGTGCAGTGAAAGACGGCACATCTTGTATATGAACATGTACTTATGAAAAGCCAAGATGTCATGTCAGATGTTTCAGTTTCAAATTATTGTTATACGTTCAATTTTCAGTTAAAGAAAAGTGTTTTATAAGACTAGTTCTGACTCTATGGAACACCAGGGACAATTTCAACACTTTCTCTCAGTTACCCAGAGATTGTTTGGACTCTGCTCATTACCCGTGATTTTTAAAGACAAATGCATAACATACTTTATTCACAATCTGTACTTCAATCTAAGAAATCAGATTTGAAATCAACATAATGTTTTAACATAATAAAAACAAATAAAAATTTAACTAATTGAAACTAACCATCCCTTATCACAAGTGTCCCAATCTCCCCTACTTAATTACTAATTTAGTTAAAATATAATTACTTTTTGTAATTCTTTGTTTCAGAAAAGTTCAAAGTAAACAGGCCGGAGGTAAAACACCTGAACTTCGATTCTCCTCCCTCATTTATTGTTCCCCTAAAGAGGCGTACAGCTCCACAAGGTTATGAATGCTACATGAGCTGCGCCATTAAAGGTGATCCAGCTCCACGTGTTACGTGGTACCGGAACAATATCAGCATCAACACAAACACCAACTACCACATCACAAATGTATGTGGAGTCTGCTCCTTGCTTATACTGAGAGTGAGACCCAAAGACAACGGGGAATACAAAATCGTCATACAGAACAAACTGGGGACTGCGGAGTCATCAATGACGCTGAATGTCAGAGGTATTCACAAGGTTTAACAATCAGAAAGTTTTTACTAAATTGATTGCCTGTTGTAACATTTCAGTTTGCAGTATGTAGATTAAATAACCTCAGAGCAATATTGCTTTTTTTTTTGCAGAGTGAAGACGAGCCACAGCTCCTGAAGCTGGACAAAGCCAATTACACAGAATTTAAAACCTTGTAATAATCTCAAATTACTAATTTTTCCACCTGTGTGGAAAGTATTTGGAAAGAAAGACGGTTTGAATGTTTCAACACAAATGTCAAGTGCCATCTTAAGATTAAATTTATAAAAGACACCATTTTTCTGTGTTATGGTCCTCTATGCACCTGTCATATTCACACTACGTTTCGAGGTTTGCTATGGCAATACACAAAACATACAGGTTAACTGTTTACTGCAACTAGTATGGAATATGATGGAACAGCTCTCTCTTGAGGTGAATGTCCAGTGAGACACCTGAATGCCGCAATAACAGAGAGTTAAAGACAGTAACATTAGATGGCAGAGAGAGAAATATTTCCAGGTATTTGCATGCGGTGTCCAAAGAACCACGATCAACATAAAAGACTGCATTTCCATCTTACTTTCTACATTTAAAATTAGTCTTTAGTATTAATATATGAGTGTGACAGTGTTTGAACTGCAGCAAAATGTTGCAAGTCAAGCCCTTTTCCTTTTTTATTGACCATGTAAACGTGTAGTTTCAAACATTCCTCAAAATCATATTTTGTAGTAATTTAGTGGTAATTAAGCTATTTAGGCTTATGATTTATAGGTAGACCTATGTTTACAAATAACAGAAAAGATATCAGGGAAAACATATGTTGCTGTAGCTCAGGAGGTAGAGCAGGTCATCTACTAATTGGAAGGTTGGTGGCATGCCAAATATCCTTGAACAAGATACTAATCCCAAGTTGCTCTCTGATGCATCCATCGATAGATAGAAAGCACTCAAGTAGAAAAAGCATAGAAAAAAGTGTCTGTGTGAATGAGGCAAGTTGTATAAAGCACTGAGTGCTCCAGTAGAGTTAAAAAAGTGCTACAGAAGAACCAGTCCATTTACCATAAATGTAACAATCAATGCAAAAAGTTGCACATTCCTATTGCTCTTCTAATGGTTCCAAATTATTAGTAATTAAATATATTTAATTTAAGATTCTCAACTGCACCAAGCTTGATGCAGGCCTAGCAACACTGTAACAAGTTTTTGGCACCTCCTGCTACCGTTATAAAATATAAGAACCTAATGGATGATCCCTAGTTAAACAAAACAAAACAAAGGTCAATGGAATGTGTAGATTTATAAATAATTCGATACCTTAACACATCTCAATGTGAAGGCACACTTTGCTGAATCTATTCACAGAAGACACCAGACTCTGGTTAATTCCCTTTGCTGCTTCTATGGCAGGGGTAGGCAACTCCACGCCTCAAGTGCCGGTGTCTTGCAGGTTTTAGATGTGTCCTTGATCTAACACAGCTGATTCAAATTGCTAAATTACCTCATCAACATGTCTTGAAGTTCTCCAGAGGTCTGGTAATGAACTAATCATTTGATTCACTTGTGTTGACCCAGGGTGATATCTAAAACCGGCACGACACCAGCACTTGTTGCCTGGAATTGCCTACCCCTGTTCTATGGTGAAGTAAAAATCAAAGCAACAACCTGTTGGAGAAACTAGTGTGGTGAATGCTAGTGTTACCTTTACAGTCAGGCCTCTGAGAAGAGGGATTTATGTGCAACATCAGCACAATTTTAAGAAACTTTATATACAACAGCAATGCCTCCAGCAGGTGATGGAGATCACAGAAGCACAGAGAAGTTATCTAACTTCATCGCCTCTCCTCAACCAGATTCTTAATATTAAATACTTATATAGTTATTTCATTTAGCGTTATCTTGCAGAAACAAACAAACAAACACATGCACGCACATTGTTGTATCATTTAAATTTGTTTTTTAAAAGACACCAAGACAGTGATAAATAACACAATTGAAGCATTGCAGTTTCTCTCCATAGATAAACATGGAACTGTCGCGGCCCTAGCAAACCTGTTATGTGCTTTAATGTGTCCTGTTTTCCTTCTTACCTGACTTCAGCCGGCATCCATTTCTCCTGAGGAGCCAGTGCACAGCTGGGTCCACTCAACAATTAGCCACCCAAAAGCTGTTAAAGACCTGCTCACTCTTTCAGTGTGGACCAGCTTCAATGCTGTGGTGAACTTAGGTGTCTGAACACCAAGCCTGTAGAGGCCTAAGTAGAGGTGTGTCTTGACAATCCTCGGGTTCTTTTTTTTTTCAATTATTGACTCTGCTCTGAATGTTTCCCCAGCTTCTAGTATTAATAGTTCCTGAAAGGTTCTTTAGTTTTTTAGCAATAAGATACAACCGGTTGGATCTATGATCGCCCTGCTTTCACATGACATTTGTAAAATACTGACATGGGTTAAAAGGGTGATGAAAGTGTAAATTGTGTCTCGGGCTTCCCTCATTTGAAATATGTGGCTCTGCTGTGCCACGATGTGGTAAATGTGTGCTTTATAGTGGTTTAGCCTGTTGTACTGGTGGAGATTTATAGGAACAAGGCATCAAAATGAATGATGGAAGATTTGCTTCAACTTAATTTCGTTTCTTCCTCAAATAGACAATCAGGGAATGAATGTTATAAAAAGAACTCTTTAGTTTCACAGACAAAGCAGGCCATTTGGACCTCTCTCTCTCTAATTTGTATTGATTAGCATTCAAACATCTCCATAAGTACAAAATTAAAATCACCACATAAACCTAAACATTAGAAGCGATGCTCTGGTTGATCCGTTTTCACTTCACACTCCCTAATCAGCTATACTTCTTTGAAGTCAATATCTGTTTTTGATATTGCATTTTAAGTTTTTTTAAAAAAAACATTTAATAGTATGTGTCTATCTCAGGTGGCAAGTGCCCCCACCTTGAAGTGGAGTTAGCCACAAAAACTAACAGAAAAGATAAAACAGGGGAAGAAGAAGAGAGGGAAATGTAGGAGGACCAAGCACTGGAAAAGCAAGTGGGTGGTGACATTACAGAAGAGGGAGAAGAATAAAGTTATGTCTAAGAGAAAAAAGAAGAGGAATGGCAGGACAACACAGAGAGTATGAGGGCGCTGATGAGCCCTCGCAGAAGGAACTGAAGTCAGTTCTTGGATTTGGTTTTATGAAGGGGAAGTATGTGAAGTAGTTTTGGAAGCTGATATTCTAAAGTGAAAGAACACTGGGTTCACAGCAAATAGCAGTAGTGATTCAAGTCTTATAAAGTTTAATCTGAACCATGTTTGTGCATCACACTTTTGTAAATAACATTTGTAAATAGCTTCAGATCACTTAAAACATGCTTTCTGTTCCACACTGCTGTTGCTATGTGACATCAAAGTTCAGCTGAATTATCTGTCACAAAAAAGTGGATTTTTCCATTTCCCCCAGTTTGGTCTGTAGCCTTGTACTGTACACCTTTCCGGTTTTACTTGGTTTCAACATGTGCTGCAAAGTATTTCATCTTTACTTGAATTATACAGACACAAGTCTTAACAACATATGTGATGGTTGCCATTATAAATGAATGAATCAACAGAAAGATGGAAAGGATTTAAAACATAAGATAAAAAACAGCTGTGTATGTATTAGATTCACAGAGAAAACAGTGTGTAATATATGACACCTTATTCTATTCAGTTTTATGTACATAACCCAAAATCACAGTGGGTCAAACAAGGGTCAAATTGCTATTTATGTTTACTAAATTATTTTTATGGCTACTGAAGTACTATGTAGCAGCTCTAAACTGTTATGCGTGTTGCACGTGTACGTGCAAGTACATCTGTACACAGTTCTGTCACTGTGAAGCTCTTTTGTGAAAGGTACTGTTTGTTGCCAGCAGGTGGTGCCTGGTTACTGCCATATGATGATAAAGCATACTCAACAAAAGGGATATGGAGAAACCAAGCCTTTCTAACTAGAGGATCTGTGACATGTGTCGTTATTTTTGTTTTTGTAGCCAGTTTACAAAAACGTTACTGCAGTTACTGATAAATGTATCTATACCTCAGATTTCTCGTGTTAAGTGGACTACAGTCATCTTTCTGTTGTCTTTGAACTGAAACTGATTAAAAGACCTTTTTTAAGTGGCTGACTCCTGCATTGATTGGATGTTGCACTTTATGTAAACTGTACTGTCTCACTGTTGTCCAGCATGAACAAGAAAATAAATAGAATAATCCAGAATTTTTCTGCAGTTACATCACGAACGTTATGATCAACATTACTGTAAAAATGTAAATTTGTGGAATTATTAGATTTTTAATGAGATTAGAGCACATGCAGATGATGCTTACACTGACTGAGGCTGAAACAAGAAATAAAACCAAGCCCTAGTTGTGCATGACTAAGATTCCTAAAACTTTCACCTGTCATAATACTCAGGAACTACTCAGAATCAGATGTTTTTGCTTAAAAATTGTGTCTTTACCACTGGCACACATTTACAGCAGTGCACTATTTGTGAATAACTCACAGAAAATGTAAAACCCTTTTTAGATGAATGCCAAAAACTGACTTAGAGCTGGTTACATTGCATTGCAACTAATGTAACCACAGACACATGCAACTTGGAGCTCGGCCAAAAGATTAACCTTTAACAACAGAATATAATGTAACATATAGTATACACGTGTGTCCATGGCTAAGCTCTATATGTTTTTATTATTACTTTTCTTTCTTGTACTACTGCACATTCAGATGTAGCTTCTGCTAGTTATTTAAACTGGTAGGTTTTCATTCATTTATTTATTTTTAATGTAAAAGCCTCAGTTCCCTTTTACTTAAAGGAACTTCTAAATCACATTTTAATGCACAAGGAAAAAAAAAAACTTCTTTGCCTTGAAATAAGTTTACTTCCCTTTGCATTATATACTGTATCACATCTACAGAATTTACATTGCATCACATTTACACCGTAATATACAAAACAGGCTTTTCTTCAAAAAAAGAAAATGTAATTTATATTCATTTTAAAACACTCTTAATGTGTCTTTTTCATTTATTTTTCATTTTTACTCAGGTTTGTGAATCCTTTGAGAATCCTTTGCACAATGCTGCTGTCAAATCCTTTTGTACACACACACACACACACGCACACACAATGCAGCCCGCCCACTCCCCTGTCCCACCACTTCCCCCCACAGATCTCACACTTGTGCAATTGTTTCACTCTCTTCTGATATGCACTGTCTCACTGTCACGTGAAGAAGACGCTTGGATTGTCCTTTAACCAGAGAAACAAACAAATCTGATTTTAATCTTACTGGATAAAAAATACATCTCTCTCTACTTCTCTTCCGTTTAAGAAGAACATTAAAAAAAATTGGACATACTTCTGACGACAATACAGCTGCATGCAGCGGTTCCAGCTGCCCAGGAGCGATGTCATCTCTACCTTCTCACAACAAAGATCCGTCACGCATCAGAAAGCAACTCTCTGACTCTTGTCCAGCTTCATCTGTTGCCACTACTAAGAGCCTGCGGGTAAGGCCTGATTGTCTTTAATCTTTTAAGTGTTTGTTTAGTGGCAGGAAATGCCATAAAAGGAAAACATTAACTTTGAGGTTCAGTCATTGTCGAAGAAATGTGCTGTAAACAAGCCACAGAGGTATTTCTGAGCATTAGAACACACATAACTCATCACTGCCTTCAGTCCTATTAGATGTATTTGGTCTGTTTTGTTTTTTGGACATAATTGTGTGGAATTAGCTAATCATGTTATATGATTCATGCAGTACATATATAATTAGTGAAGTAGAATTTCTCAAAATATGCTGGACTTCATGTGTCTTCAATTGTTCCTGCAACATGATTACAATGTTTTATTTTGATAGTCCAGTTTGACATTCTATCATTGCAGAGGTGATTCGGTGGTTAGTAGCCCAATACAGCCCAAAGTGTAATATTTAACAGATAATGTGCTGTTTTTCCATTCTAAATGAATTGTGTGTTTTCTTGTAAATTAGAACAGCTTACCTTTAGGATAACTTTTTGTTTTACTGCACTCTAGGGTCTGTTACATTATTAGATATGTGTAATAAACCATGTGGAGAATATGCAGTTTTATATTGTTCATTCCTGTATATGGGAATAGTTCTAATGACCGTAGTAACACATAAACTGATAAATAAAGCTGCACACTGATCTACGTGAGCAAGGGAGAAGAAAACTTGAAGGAAATGTTGTAATAAGCAGTTAGTCTTATCTGTTTATATAAACCAAGAACCTCTTGAGAAAAATATATGGTGTGACGCAGAGAAAAGTTTGTGCGAGAGAGGGCAACAGGAAGAAAGGAGGAGGAGGAGGAGGCAAGAGAAAAATAGAGAGAGAGAGAGAGATGGAGCAGAGGGGGTGAAAGACAGGATGAAGAGGAACAGAAGGAAAGAGGGACAGAGTGCTTAGAGGACTGACTTGTGGGAACCCAGTATTTATGGATGTTTATCTCTCTGCTAGTCCTAAGGGAAGCTCATATTTTCCATTTGGGAATAGCTGGTCATTAGACAAAAAGTCCCTCACAGAATCTGGAAAGGCTGGAGGACAGATTTCAGATGGAGTCAGTCAGTCCTTCATGAGACAAAGACACAAAAACTTTTTGATCAGCATCTGTTTCTGTGTGATACTGCTTAATACAAATCAGAGCTTTTTCCAGGTCTGAATACAGTATATTGTTCATTGTCCTTTACCTTGCATGGCAGGGTGTGCAGAGATGACTGGATGTCATCTCCTTAAATGTCCCATAAATGTCTGAACTGAGGAGTATCACTGTGTTTACAACATGTGCCTTTAACTTAAAACCCTGTCTCTTCTTTAGAGAATTCCGCTTACTATCTCCATCAATTTTGCTTGACACGTACCTCTCAGGCATAGGTTACATGTCTGCTTTTTTGGCTTAAGTTTATACTACAGTCTCTACCAAAGCTGTCTGAAAGAATAAAGATGCAGTGTAATCTGTAACTGTGTGGACTGTCTTATATTAACAAGTCAATTCTCTGTTTGAATTTTCTAAAAGACAAAATGCAGAAGTACAGGCAACAAGCAAGATCATTACTTTTACAAGCTTTACACAAGCGTATTGTTTGCACTAAAAGAGTTACAGTAAGAGCTTTTCTTATGATGAATAAACAGAAAGCACACTTGAGGATTAAAAAGTGGGTTTAGAAAAGACACGTGGCAAAGCTAATTCTCTCTACTGTAGGCTATATTTTGTTTTCCTGCCTTTTAATCTCTCACATCACACAAAAGTGGGCAGCCATGCTAGTATCTTTACAAGGCTGTATTTAAGCACAGCAGTGCTTTCAGCTAAATGCTAATGTCGCCACAGGAGTTGGGTATATATTTTCTTTTGCCCTCTTAGGTTAAGATGTTTGTGCTATAACGTTTGCTAATCAAATGGTAAAAATCCTACCAGATCATACCTATTGTAGGCAAACTAAAAGTGAAATTCTTTGATATAACAATAACAATTATCTAAGAATCGTCCAAGAACACAACAGTGTTGCTTATTTGTTCCTATTAATCTCTTTAAAGAAATTCTTTATATGAATGTCCATAATCTGTAGGCAAGAGACACGATGTTTGGTAGTGAAAATGTTTCTGTTTGTAGTCTGCTTGTAGTCTGAGTGCTATTGACCGATGATTTAGCAGGTTTGGGTGCATGCAAGTAGGCAGTCTGCATGGAGAGCAAAAGAAACAGCATTTACAAACACATCCAACTGTTGAAACGAAGACTCCAGTCTGACCTTTTTCTAAAATGACTGTTTAGTTTTGCCTTGGCTCTCTGTTTATTTTTCATTTCCTCCTGCTATTTGGTCAAGTTCAGACACAGAAACTAGTTGGTTAGCATTAGAAAACAAGTGCAATCTGAGTTAAAATACACAAAAAACGTGGTAAACACATGTTAAAAACCCCAGCTTTATTTCCTATACTTTATGGTGCTGAGTTACACCCACAGATTGTATACAAAGCTGGATATAGCCACTGTGACATCATCTATAACTGGTCCTGCAGGAAAACTTCCAGCTTGGCATGTTCACCACTGCCAGCTGTTTTAAAACCAAATTTAATGAGTGACATTAACCTGAAGAAGCTCATAGGAAATGGAGTGAAACTCATGTAGTGTTTTATAGTGACCACTCAAAGGGCTTTGGACTACAAGCTTTATTAGATATATTCTAAGCACTTTATCTACCTCACATTTATGGCCAATTTAAAATTAACAGATAAAATAAATACAATTATAAATATATAAATACATTTTATAACAAATACATATCTTGTGAGAGTAAGCCTGAGTGCCAGTACAAAAACACATGCAGGCAAAGGGACAACATAACAACATGATTCCACAGAGAAAGGCCTACCTTATCAGTGACAAGATAGGCCTATTCTAAACAATTTTCTATTTGAGCCTCGATTGTTTTGCAGTAATGATAAACATAATTCAAGCAAGCACTTGAGACCATTCAGGGGGCAGAAGAGTGTTTGTTGAGCTCATGGATCAGAGGAGCTAGTAGATGTTTTCTATAGAGTCTGACTTCTATTTGCAATCATAGGCACTGCCAGTTGCTGGCCACTAAAGAATAGAGGCTCAGGGGACTCTTACAATGGCTACAGTCTTCAGAACAGAAAACTAAGTCCATTGTTTAGATACAGTCTATAGTTTCACTACAGTTGAATGTAGCAGCACAAGTGTACATTTTACATCCACTTTTTTTTTCTTATTGTTGCTAGTGGTCTTATCTTTAAAATGAAATTTCAAATCACAAAAGGAAACAAACTTAAAAAAAATATGCTATGGCCTTCCCAGTAACTGGAAGTCAACTGTCAACTCAGCAGAACTGGTATGGAAGAGTTTGTACCAGTATATAGTCTTTATATTTCATACCATATTATATTTACTAACCTTATAATTTGATGTATTCGCCTATATCCTAAGTAAGTGGCGAGCAGAAGTCAGTGCAGTAGTTATGACCTTTTTTGGATGTGTTCTAGCTATCTGTGCTTGTCAGTTTATTTAAGGAATCATTTCCTCTCCCCCCTTTAACTTGGCTGAGAATTTCAGACTGCCATAAACCTTTTTTTCCCCACTAAAAGTCCCTTTTCAACATCATTCTTGAACAAGTAATTTTCCAGAAACCCAGACATGCGATTGCATGAATACTGATAATATAGTCTGTATCTGTATTCGCTGACATTGTGCATGCAATAAAATATGCTCTGAGTCCAAATGACCTTAATTTTTACTGTGACAGTCTAATGCAGAAGAAAATGTTTGGGTTTTTGGGGGGTTTTTTGTGCCTGTCCCGTTTGGATCTTTAGCTATCAGAATTATTGTCTGAAGGCCAAGAAAGATGCCCAACGGATTTACTTTACCAAGTGGATCATCACGGCCTTGCTGTATTGATCCATTTGATTGACCTTTGTTATTATTATTTATTTATTTTATTTTCAGTTGTTACAGAGGGGACAGAAATGACTGGGGGATAGGAAAGGGAGAAAGAAAGAAAGAGAGGGA